>CM032163.1:12808321-13112541 GCA_018901935.1 Pugionium cornutum | reverse complement strand
CGTTGACATGTGCGCACCAAATTTTAAATATTTTTCAAAATTTAGACATAAATAGAGAGGACCAAGCGTCCAAGTAATCCAATATATCTCAAACGGCGTGATGCCATGCTTTATGCTTCATTTATAAGCCTTTACTTAATGAGCATCAATGATCGTTTTAGAATGATCACTTTAATTGTCCGATCAGCTTGATATGTCAGCACTAAATCGTATGTAAGTTTTGATTTAGAGATCAAAATGACATGAATCCAATGCCCAAATTAAGCTATCTAAATTTTTTATATTTTTCCAAATTTGATACAGAAATAGAGACAATAAAGCGCCCAAGTAATCCAATATATCTGAACTTGTGTGATGCCATGCTTCATTCTTCATTAATAAGCCTTTACTCAATTAGCACCATTGATCAGTTTAGAATAATCATCTTAACTTTCCGAAAGCCTTTACATGTCTCCACCAAATCGTCCGCAACTTTTGATTTGGAGCTCAGAATGAACGAATCCAATGCCCACGTTAAGCTAGCTTAAGTTTCTCTGTTGTTTTAAAATTTGAGACATAACTAGATACGACAAAGCGATCAAATAATCCAATCTATCCAAAACTGCGTGATACCATGCATTATGATTCATTTATAAGCCTTTACTCAATGTGCGACAATGATCATATTAGAATAATCATATTAACCGGCCGATCAACTTGACATGTCCACACTAAATTGCCTGTAAATTTTGATTTAAAACTCATAATGACACAAATCCAATGCCCACGTTAAGCTTGCTCAATTTTGAATATTGTAACAAAATTTGAGAGACAAATAGAGACGACAAGGCGTCCAAGTAATCCTATCTTTCCCAAACTGTAAGATGGTGTGCATTATGCTTCATTTATAAGATTTTACTCAATGAGCACCCATGATCAGTTTAGAATAATCATATTAATTGGCCGATGAACTTAACATGTCCGCACTAAATAGTCAGTAACTTTTGATTTTGAGCTCAAAATGAAACAGATCCAATGCCCACGTTAAGCTAGATAAATTTTCTATATCTTAACCAAATTTGAGACAGAATTAAACATGACAAAGCGTTCAAGTAATCGAATCTATCGAAAACAGTGTGATGACATGCATTCTGCTTCATTAATAAGCCTTTTATCAATGAGCACCAATTATCAATTTAAAATGATCATATTAACTAGCCAATCAATTTGACATGTACGCCCTAAATCATTCGTAAATTTTGATTTTGAGCTCGGAATGACAAGAATTCAATGCCCACGTTGACATGTGCGCACCAAATTTTAAATATTTTCAAAATTTAGACATAAATAGAGAGGACCAAGCGTCCAAGTAATCCAATCTATCTCAAACAGCGTGATGCCATGTTTTATGCTTCATTTATAAGCCTTTACGTAATGAGCATCAATGGTCATTTTAGAATGATCACTTTAATTGTCCGATCAGCTTGATATGTCAGCACTAAATCGTATGTAAGTTCTGATTTAGAGATCAAAATGACATGGATCCAATGCCCAAATTAAGCTATCTAAATTTTTTATATTTTTCAAAATTTGATACAAAAATAGAGACAATAAAGCGCCCAAGTAATCCAATCTATCTGAACTTGTGTGATGCCATGCTTCATTCTTCATTAATAAGCCTTTACTCAATTAGCACCATTGATCAGTTTAGAATAATCATCTTAACTGTCCGAAAGCCTTTACATGTCTCCACCAAATCGTCCGCAACTTTTGATTTGGAGCTCAGAATGAACGAATCCAATGCCCACGTTAAGCTAGCTTAAGTTTGTCTGTTGTTTCAAAATTTGAGACATAACTAGATACGACAAAGCGTTCAAGTAATCCAATCTATCCCAAACTGCGTGATACCATGCATTATGATTCATTTATAAGCCTTTACTCAATGTGTGAGAATGATCAGTTTAGAATAATCATATTAACTGGCCGATCAACTTGACATGTCCACACTAAATTGCCTGTAACTTTTGATTTAAAACTATAATGACACAAATCCAATGCCCACGTTAAGCTAGCTCAATTTTGAATATTGTAAAAAAATTTGAGAGACAAATAGAGACGACAAAGCGCCCAAGTAATCCTATCTTTCCCAAACTGTGAGATGGTGTGCATTATGCTTCATTTATAAGATTTTACTCAATGAGCACCAATGATCAGTTTAGAATAATCATATTAATTGGCCGATGAACTTAACATGTCCTCACTAAATAGTCAGTAACTGTTGATTTTGAGCTCAAAATGAAACAGATCCAATGCCCACGTTAAGCTAGATATATTTTCTATATCTTAACCAAATTTGAGACAGAATTCAACATGACAAAGCGTTCAAGTAATCGAATCTATCGAAAACAGTGTGATGACATGCATTCTGCTTCAATAATAAGCCTTTTATCAATGAGCACCAATTATCAATTTAAAATGCTCATATTAACTAGCCAATCAATTTGACATGTACGCCCTAAATCGTTCGTAACTTTTGATTCTGAGCTCGGAATGACACGAATTCAATGCCCACGTTGACATGTGCGCACCGAATTTTAAATATTTTTCAAAATTTAGACATAAATAGAGAGGACCAAGCGTCCAAGTAATCCAATATATCTCAAACGGCGTGATGCCATGCTTTATGCTTCATTTATAAGCCTTTACTTAATGAGCATCAATGATCGTTTTAGAATGATCACTTTAATTGTCCGATCAGCTTGATATGTCAGCACTAAATCGTATGTAAGTTTTGATTTAGAGATCAAAATGACATGAATCCAATGCCCAAATTAAGCTATCTAAATTTTTTATATTTTTCGAAATTTGAGACAGAAATAGAGACAATAAAGCGCCCAAGTAATCCAATCTATCTGAACTTGTGTGATGCCATGCTTCATTCTTCATTAATAAGCCTTTACTCAATTAGCACCATTGATCAGTTTAGAATAATCATCTTAACTGTCCGAAAGCCTTTACATGTCTCCACCAAATCGTCCGCAACTTTTGATTTGGAGCTCAGAATGAACGAATCCAATGCCCACGTTAAGCTAGCTTAAGTTTCTCTGTTGTTTCAAAATTTGAGACATAACTAGATACGACAAAGCGTTCAAATAATCCAATCTATCCCAAACAGCGTGATACCATGCATTATGATTCATTTATAAGCCTTTACTCAATGTGCGACAATGATCAGTTTAGAATAATCATATTAACTGGCCGATCAACTTGACATGTCCACACTAAATTGCCTGTAACTTTTGATTTAAAACTCATAATGACACAAATCCAATGCCCACGTTAAGCTAGCTCAATTTTGAATATTGTAACAAAATTTGAGAGACAAATAGAGACGACAAAGCGTCCAAGTAATCCTATCTTTCCCAAACTGTAAGATGGTGTGCATTATGCTTCATTTATAAGATTTTACTCAATGAGCACCAATGATCAGTTTAGAATAATCATATTAATTGGCCGATGAACTTAACATGTCCTCACTAAATAGTCAGTAACTTTTGATTTTGAGCTCAAAATGAAACAGATCCAATGCCCACGTTAAGCTAGATAATTTTCTATATCTTAACCAAATTTGAGACAGAATTAAACATGACAAAGCGTTCAAGTAATCGAATCTATCCAAAACAGTGTGATGACATGCATTATGCTTCATTAATAAGCCTTTAATCAATGAGTACCAATTATCAATTTAAAATGATCATATTAACTAGCCAATAAACTTGACATGTACGCCCTAAATCGTTCGTAACTTTTGATTTTGATCTCGGAATGACACGAATTCAATGCCCACGTTGACATGTACGCACCAAATTTTAAATATTTTTCAAAATTTAGACATAAATAGAGAGGACCAAGCGTCCAAGTAATCCAATCTATCTCAAACGGCGTGATGCCATGCTTTATGCTTCATTTATAAGCCTTTACTTAATGAGCATCAATGATCGTTTTAGAATGATCACTTTAATTGTCCGATCAGCTTGATATGTCAGCACTAAATCGTATGTAAGTTTTGATTTAGAGATCAAAATGACATGAATCCAATGCCCAAATTAAGCTATCTAAATTTTTTATATTTTTCGAAATTTGAGACACAAATAGAGACAATAAAGCGCCCAAGTAATCCAATCTATCTGAACTTGTGTGATGCCATGCTTCATTCTTCATTAATAAGCCTTTACTCAATTAGCACCATTGATCAGTTTAGAATAATCATCTTAACTGTCCGAAACCCTTTACATGTCTCCACCAAATCGTCCGCAACTTTTGATTTGGAGCTCAGAATGAACGAATCCAATGCCCACGTTAAGCTAGCTTAAGTTTCTCTGTTGTTTCAAAATTTGAGACATAACTAGATACGACCAAGCGTTCAAGTAATCCAATCTATCCCAAACTGCGTGATACCATGCATTATGACTCATTTTTAAGCCTTTACTCAATGTGCGACAATGATCAGTTTAGAATAATCATATTAACTGGCCGATCAACTTGACATGTCCACACTAAATTGCCTGTAACTTTTGATTTAAAACTATAATGACACAAATCCAATGCCCACGTTAAGCTAGCTCAATTTTGAATATTGTAACAAAATTTGAGAGACAAATAGAGACGACAAAGCGTCCAAGTAATCCTATCTTTCCCAAACTGTAAGATGGTGTGCATTATGCTTCATTTATAAGATTTTACTCAATGAGGACCAATGATCACCAATGATCAGTTTAGAATAATCATATTAATTGGCCGATGAACTTAACATGTCCTCACTAAATAGTCAGTAACTTTTGATTTTGAGCTCAAAATGAAACAGATCCAATGCCCACGTTAAGCTAGATAAATTTTCTATATCTAAACCAAATTTGAGACAGAATTAAACATGACAAAGCGTTCAAGTAATCGAATCTATCCAAAACAGTGTGATGACATGCATTCTGCTTCATTAATAAGCCTTTAATCAATGAGCACCAATTATCAATTTTAAATGATCATATTAACTAGCCAATTAATTTGACATGTACGCCCTATATCGTTCGTATCTTTTGATTTGGAGCTCAGAATGACACGAATTCAATGCCCACGTTGACATGTACGCACCAAATTTAAATATTTTTCAAAATTCAGACATAAATAGAGAGGACAAAGCGTCCAAGTAATCCAGTCTATCTCAAACGGCGTAATGTCATGCTTTATGCTTCATTTATAAGCCTTTACTTAATGAGCATCAATGATCGTTTTAGAATGATCACCTTAATTGTCCGATCAGCTTGATATGTCAGCACTAAATCGTATGTAAGTTTTGATTTAGAGATAAAAATGACATGAATCCAATGCCCAAATTAAGCTATCTAAATTTTTTGTATGTTTCAAAATTTGAGACAGAAATAGAGACAATAAAGCGCCCAAGTAATCCAATCTATCTGAACTTGTGTGATGCCATGCTTCATTCTTCATTAATAAGCCTTTACTCAATTAGCACCATTGATCAGTTTAGAATAATCATCTTAACTGTCCGAAACCCTTTACATGTCTCCACCAAATCGTCCGCAACTTTTGATTTGGAGCTCAGAATGAACGAATCCAATGCCCACGTTAAGCTAGCTTAAGTTTCTCTGTTGTTTCAAAATTTGAGACATAACTAGATACGACAAAGCGTTCAAATAATCCAATCTATCCCAAACTGCGTGATACCATGCATTATGATTCATTTATAAGCCTTTACTCAATGTGCGACAATGATCAGTTTAGAATAATCATATTAACTGGCCGATCAACTTGACATGTCCACACTAAATTGCCTGTAACTTTTGATTTAAAACTCATAATGACACAAATCCAATGCCCACGTTAAGCTAGCTCAATTTTGAATATTGTAACAAAATTTGAGAGACAAATAGAGACGACAAAGCGTCCAAGTAATCCTATCTTTCCCAAACTGTAAGATGGTGTGCATTATGCTTCATTTATAAGATTTTACTCAATGAGCACCAATGATCAGTTTAGAATAATCATATTAATTGGCCGATGAACTTAACATGTCCTCACTAAATAGTCAGTAACTTTTGATTTTGAGCTCAAAATGAAACAGATCCAATGCCCACGTTAAGCTAGATAAATTTTCTATATCTTAACCAAATTTGAGACAGAATTAAACATGACAGAGCGTTCAAGTAATCGAGTCTATCCAAAACAGTGTGATGACATGCATTATGCTTCATTAATAAGCCTTTAATCAATGAGCACCAATTATCAATTTAAAATGATCATATTAACTAGCCAATAAACTTGACATGTATGCCCTAAATCGTTCGTAACTTTTGATTTTGATCTCGGAATGACACGAATTCAATGCCCACGTTGACATGTACGCACCAAATTTTAAATATTTTTCAAAATTTAGACATAAATAGAGAGGACCAAGCATCCAAGTAATCCAATCTATCTCAAACGGCGTGATGCCATGCTTTATGCTTCATTTATAAGCCTTTACTTAATGAGCATCAATGATCGTTTTAGAATGATCACTTTAATTGTCCGATCAGCTTGATATGTCAGCACTAAATCGTATGTAAGTTTTGATTTAGAGATAAAAATGACATGAATCCAATGCCCAAATTAAGCTATCTAAATTTTTTGTATGTTTCAAAATTTGAGACAGAAATAGAGACAATAAAGCGCCCAAGTAATCCAATCTATCTGAACTTGTGTGATGCCATGCTTCATTCTTCATTAATAAGCCTTTACTCAATTAGCACCATTGATCAGTTTAGAATAATCATCTTAACTGTCCGAAAGCCTTTACATGTCTCCACCAAATCGTCCGCAACTTTTGATTTGGAGCTCAGAATGAACGAATCCAATGCCCACGTTAAGCTAGCTTAAGTTTCTCTGTTGTTTCAAAATTTGAGACATAACTAGATACGACCAAGCGTTCAAGTAATCCAATCTATCCCAAACAGCGTGATACCATGCATTATGATTCATTTATAAGCCTTTACTCAATGTGCGACAATGATCAGTTTAGAATAATCATATTAACTGGCCGATCAACTTGACATGTCCACACTAAATTGCCTGTAACTTTTGATTTAAAACTCATAATGACACAAATCCAATGCCCACGTTAAGCTAGCTCAATTTTGAATATTGTAACAAAATTTGAGAGACAAATAGAGACGACAAAGCGTCCAAGTAATCCTATCTTTCCCAAACTGTAAGATGGTGTGCATTATGCTTCATTTATAAGATTTTACTCAATGAGCACCAATGATCAGTTTAGAATAATCATATTAATTGGCCGATGAACTTAACATGTCCTCACTAAATAGTCAGTAACTTTTGATTTTGAGCTCAAAATGAAACAGATCCAATGCCCACGTTAAGCTAGATAATTTTCTATATCTTAACCAAATTTGAGACAGAATTAAACATGACAAAGCGTTCAAGTAATCGAATCTATCCAAAACAGTGTGATGACATGCATTATGCTTCATTAATAAGCCTTTAATCAATGAGCACCAATTATCAATTTAAAATGATCATATTAACTAGCCAATAAACTTGACATGTACGCCCTAAATCGTTCGTAACTTTTGATTTTGAGCTCAGAATGACACGAATTCAATGCCCACGTTGACATGTACGCACCAAATTTTAAATATTATTCAAAATTTAGACATAAATAGAGAGGACCAAGCGTCCAAGTAATCCAGTCTATCTCAAACGGCGTGATGTCATGCTTTATGCTTCATTTATAAGCCTTTACTTAATGAGCATCAATGATCGTTTTAGAATGATCACTTTAATTGTCCGATCAGCTTGATATGTCAGCACTAAATCGTATGTAAGTTTTGATTTAGAGATAAAAATGACATGAATCCAATGCCCAAATTAAGCTATCTAAATTTTTTGTATGTTTCAAAATTTGAGACAGAAATAGAGACAATAAAGCGCCCAAGTAATCCAATCTATCTGAACTTGTGTGATGCCATGCTTCATTCTTCATTAATAAGCCTTTACTCAATTAGCACCATTGATCAGTTTAGAATAATCATCTTAACTGTCCGAAACCCTATACATGTCTCCACCAAATCGTCCGCAACTTTTGATTTGGAGCTCAGAATGAACGAATCCAATGCCCACGTTAAGCTAGCTTAAGTTTCTCTGTTGTTTCAAAATTTGAGACATAACTAGATACGACAAAGCGTTCAAATAATCCAATCTATCCCAAACTGTGTGATACCATGCATTATGATTCATTTATAAGCCTTTACTCAATGTGCGACAATGATCAGTTTAGAATAATCATATTAACTGGCCGATCAACTTGACATGTCCACACTAAATTGCCTGTAACTGTTGATTTAAAACTCATAATGACACAAATCCAATGCCCACGTTAAGCTAGCTCAATTTTGAATATTGTAACAAAATTTGAGAGACAAATAGAGACGACAAAGCGTCCAAGTAATCCTATCTTTCCCAAACTGTAAGATGGTGTGCATTATGCTTCATTTATAAGATTTTACTCAATGAGCACCAATGATCAGTTTAGAATAATCATATTAATTGGCCGATGAACTTAACATGTCCTCACTAAATAGTCAGTAACTTTTGATTTTGAGCTCAAAATGAAACAGATCCAATGCCCACGTTAAGCTAGATAAATTTTCTATATCTTAACCAAATTTGAGACAGAATTAAACATGACAGAGCGTTCAAGTAATCGAGTCTATCCAAAACAGTGTGATGACATGCATTATGCTTCATTAATAAGCCTTTAATCAATGAGCACCAATTATCAATTTAAAATGATCATATTAACTAGCCAATAAACTTGACATGTACGCCCTAAATCGTTCGTAACTTTTGATTTTGAGCTCGGAATGACACGAATTCAATGCCCACGTTGACATGTACGCACCAAATTTTAAATATTTTTCAAAATTTAGACATAAATAGAGAGGACCAAGCGTCCAAGTAATCCAATCTATCTCAAACGGCGTGATGCCATGCTTTATGCTTCATTTATAAGCCTTTACTTAATGAGCATCAATGATCGTTTTAGAATAATCACTTTAATTGTCCGATCAGCTTGATATGTCTGCACTAAATCGTATGTAAGTTCTGATTAAGAGATCAAAATGACATGGATCCAATGCCCAAATTAAGCTATCTAAATTTTTTATATTTTTCAAAATTTGAGACAGAAATAGAGACAATAAAGCGCCCAAGTAATCCAATCTATCTGAACTTGTGTGATGCCATGCTTCATTCTTCATTAATAAGCCTTTACTCAATTAGCACCATTGATCAGTTTAGAATAATCATCTTAACTGTCCGAAAGCCTTTACATGTCTCCACCAAATCGTCCGCAACTTTTGATTTGGAGCTCAGAATGAACGAATCCAATGCCCACGTTAAGCTAGCTTAAGTTTCTCTGTTGTTTCAAAATTTGAGACATAACTAGATACGACAAAGCGTTCAAGTAATCCAATCTATCCCAAACTGCGTGATACCATGCATTATGATTCATTTATAAGCCTTTACTCAATGTGCGACAATGATCAGTTTAGAATAATCATATTAACTGGCCGATCAACTTGACATGTCCACACTAAATTGCCTGTAACTTTTGATTTAAAACTCATAATGACACAAATCCAATGCCCACGTTAAGCTAGCTCAATTTTGAATATTGTAACAAAATTTGAGAGACAAATAGAGACGACAAGGCGTCCAAGTAATCCTATCTTTCCCAAACTGTAAGATGGTGTGCATTATGCTTCATTTATAAGATTTTACTCAATGAGCACCAATGATCAGTTTAGAATAATCATATTAATTGGCCGATGAACTTAACATGTCCTCACTAAATAGTCAGTAACTTTTGATTTTGAGCTCAAAATGAAACAGATCCAATGCCCACGTTAAGCTAGATAAATTTTCTATATCTTAACCAAATTTGAGACAGAATTAAACATGACAAAGCGTTCAAGTAATCGAATCTATCCAAAACAGTGTGATGACATGCATTATGCTTCATTAATAAGCCTTTAATCAATGAGCACCAATTATCAATTTAAAATGATCATATTAACTAGCCAATAAACTTGACATGTACGCCCTAAATCGTTCGTAACTTTTGATTTTGATCTCGGAATGACACGAATTCAATGCCCACGTTGACATGTACGCACCAAATTTTAAATATTTTTCAAAATTTAGACATAAATAGAGAGGACCAAGCGTCCAAGTGTTCCAATCTATCTCAAACGGCGTGATGCCATGCTTTATGCTTCATTTATAAGCCTTTACTTAATGAGCATCAATGATCGTTTTAGAATGATCACTTTAATTGTCCGATCAGCTTGATATGTCAGCACTAAATTGTATGTAAGTTTTGATTTAGAGATCAAAATGACATGAATCCAATGCCCAAATTAAGCTATCTAAATTTTTTATATTTTTCGAAATTTGAGACAGAAATAGAGACAATAAAGCGCCCAAGTAATCCAATCTATCTGAACTTGTGTGATGCCATGCTTCATTCTTCATTAATAAGCCTTTACTCAATTAGCACCATTGATCAGTTTAGAATAATCATCTTAACTGTCCGAAACCCTTTACATGTCTCCACCAAATCGTCCGCAACTTTTGATTTGGAGCTCAGAATGAACGAATCCAATGCCCACGTTAAGCTAGCTTAAGTTTCTCTGTTGTTTCAAAATTTGAGACATAACTAGATACGACCAAGCGTTCAAGTAATCCAATCTATCCCAAACTGCGTGATACCATGCATTATGACTCATTTTTAAGCCTTTACTCAATGTGCGACAATGATCAGTTTAGAATAATCATATTAACTGGCCGATCAACTTGACATGTCCACACTAAATTGCCTGTAACTTTTGATTTAAAACTATAATGACACAAATCCAATGCCCACGTTAAGCTAGCTCAATTTTGAATATTGTAACAAAATTTGAGAGACAAATAGAGAAGAAAAAGCGTCCAAGTAATCCTATCTTTCCGAAACTGTAAGATGGTGTGCATTATGCTTCATTTATAAGATTTTACTCAATGAGCACCAATGATCAGTTTAGAATAATCATATTAATTGGCCGATGAACTTAACATGTCCTCACTAAATAGTCAGTAACTTTTGATTTTGAGCTCAAAATGAAACAGATCCAATGCCCACGTTAAGCTAGATAAATTTTCTATATCTTAACCAAATTTGAGACAGAATTAAACATGACAAAGCGTTCAAGTAATCGAATCTATCGAAAACAGTGTGATGACATGCATTCTGCTTCATTAATAAGCCTTTAATCAATGAGCACCAATTATCAATTTAAAATGATCATATTAACTAGCCAATCAATTTGACATGTACGCCCTAAATCGTTCGTAACTTTTGATTTTGAGCTCGGAATGACACGAATTCAATGCCCACGTTGACATGTGCGCACCAAATTTTAAATATTTTTCAAAATTTAGACATAAATAGAGAGGACCAAGCGTCCAAGTAATCCAATATATCTCAAACGGCGTGATGCCATGCTTTATGCTTCATTTATAAGCCTTTACTTAATGAGCATCAATGATCGTTTTAGAATGATCACTTTAATTGTCCGATCAGCTTGATATGTCAGCACTAAATCGTATGTAAGTTTTGATTTAGAGATCAAAATGACATGAATCCAATGCCCAAATTAAGCTATCTAAATTTTTTATATTTTTCAAATTTGAGACAGAAATAGAGACAATAAAGCGCCCAAGTAATCCAATCTATCTGAACTTGTGTGATGCCATGCTTCATTCTTCATTAATAAGCCTTTACTCAATTAGCACCATTGATCAGTTTAGAATAATCATCTTAACTGTCCGAAAGCCTTTACATGTCTCCACCAAATCGTCCGCAACTTTTGATTTGGAGCTCAGAATGAACGAATCCAATGCCCACGTTAAGCTAGCTTAAGTTTCTCTGTTGTTTCAAAATTTGAGACATAACTAGATACGACAAAGCGTTCAAATAATCCAATCTATCCCAAACTGCGTGATACCATGCATTATGATTCATTTATAAGCCTTTACTCAATGTGCGACAATGATCAGTTTAGAATAATCATATTAACTGGCCGATCAACTTGACATGTCCACACTAAATTGCCTGTAATTTTGATTTAAAACTCATAATGACACAAATCCAATGCCCACGTTAAGCTAGCTCAATTTTGAATATTGTAACAAAATTTGAGAGACAAATAGAGATGACAAAGCGTCCAAGTAATCCTATCTTTCCCAAACTGTAAGATGGTGTGCATTATGCTTCATTTATAAGATTTTACTCAATGAGCACCAATGATCAGTTTAGAATAATCATATTTATTGGCCGATGAACTTAACATGTCCTCACTAAATAGTCTGTAACTTTTGATTTTGAGCTCAAAATGAAAAAGATGCAATGCCCACGTTAAGCTAGATAATTTTCTATATCTTAACCAAATTTGAGACAGAATTAAACATGACAAAGCGTTCAAGTAATCGAATCTATCCAAAACAGTGTGATGACATGCATTATGCTTCATTAATAAGCCTTTAATCAATGAGCACCAATTATCAATTTAAAATGATCATATTAACTAGCCAATAAACTTGACATGTATGCCCTAAATCGTTCGTAACTTTTGATTTTGATCTCGGAATGACACGAATTCAATGCCCACGTTGACATGTACGCACCAAAATTTAAATATTTTTTAAATTTAGACATAAATAGAGAGGACCAAGCGTCCAAGTAATCCAATCTATCTCAAACGGCGTGATGCCATGCTTTATGCTTCATTTATAAGCCTTTACATAATGAGCATCAATGATCGTTTTAGAATGATCACTTTAATTGTCCGATCAGCTTGATATGTCAGCACTAAATCGTATGTAAGTTTTGATTTAGAGATCAAAATGACATGAATCCAATGCCCATATTAAGCTATCTAAATTTTTTATATTTTTTGAAATTTGAGACAGAAATAGAGACAATAAAGCGCCTAAGTAATCCAATCTATCTGAACTTGTGTGATGCCATGCTTCATTCTTCATTAATAAGCCTTTTCTCAATTAGCACCATTGATCAGTTTAGAATAATCATCTTAACTGTCCGAAAGCCTTTACATGTCTCCACCAAATCGTCCGCAACTTTTGATTTGGAGCTCAGAATGAACGAATCCAATGCCCACGTTAAGCTAGCTTAAGTGTCTCTGTTGTTTCAAAATTTGAGACATAACTAGATACGACAAAGCGTTCAAATAATCCAATCTATCCCAAACAGCGTGATACCATGCATTATGATTCATTTATAAGCCTTTACTCAATGTGCGACAATGATCAGTTTAGAATAATCATATTAACTGGCCGATCAACTTGACATGTCCACACTAAATTGCCTGTAACTTTTGATTTAAAACTCATAATGACACAAATCCAATGCCCACGTTAAGCTAGCTCAATTTTGAATATTGTAACAAAATTTGAGAGACAAATAGAGACGACAAAGCGTCCAAGTAATCCTATCTTTCCCATACTGTAAGATGGTGTGCATTATGCTTCATTTATAAGATTTTACTCAATGAGCACCAATGATCAGTTTAGAATAATCATATTAATTGGCCGATGAACTTAACATGTCCTCACTAAATAGTCAGTAACTTTTGATTTTGAGCTCAAAATGAAACAGATCCAATGCCCACGTTAAGCTAGATAATTTTCTATATCTTAACCAAATTTGAGACAGAATTAAACATGACAAAGCGTTCAAGTAATCGAATCTATCCAAAACAGTGTGATGACATGCATTATGCTTCATTAATAAGCCTTTAATCAATGAGCACCAATTATCAATTTAAAATGATCATATTAACTAGCCAATAAACTTGACATGTATGCCCTAAATCGTTCGTAACTTTTGATTTTGATCTCGGAATGACACGAATTCAATGCCCACGTCGACATGTACGCACCAAATTTTAAATATTTTTTAAATTTAGACATAAATAGAGAGGACCAAGCGTCCAAGTAATCCAATCTATCTCAAACGGCGTGATGCCATGCATTATGCTTCATTTATAAGCCTTTACTTAATAAGCATCAATGATCCTTTTAGAATGATCACTTTAATTGTCCAATCAGCTTGATATGTCAGCACTAAATCGTATGTAAGTTTTGATTTAGAGATCAAAATGACATGAATCCAATGCCCAAATTAAGCTATCTAAATTTTTTATATTTTTCGAAATTTGAGACAGAAATAGAGACAATAAAGTGCCCAAGTAATCCAATCTTTCTAAACTTGTGTGATGCCATGCTTCATTCATCATTAATAAGCCTTTACTCAATTAGCACCATTGATCAGTTTAGAATAATCATCTTAACTGTCCGAAAGCCTTTACATGTCTCCACCAAATCGTCCGCAACTTTTGATTTGGAGCTCAGAATGAACGAATCCAATGCCCACGTTAAGCTAGCTTAAGTTTCTCTGTTGTTTCAAAATTTGAGACATAACTAGATACAACAAAGCGTTCAAATAATCCAATCTATCCCAAACTGCGTGATACCATGCATTATGATTCATTTATAAGCCTTTACTCAATGTGCGACAATGATCAGTTTAGAATAATCATATTAACTGGCCGATCAACTTGACATGTCCACACTAAATTGCCTGTAACTTTTGATTTAAAACTCATAATGACACAAATCCAATGCCCACGTTAAGCTAGCTCAATTTTGAATATTGTAACAAAATTTGAGAGACAAATAGAGACGACAAAGCGTCCAAGTAATCCTATCTTTCCCATACTGTAAGATGGTGTGCATTATGCTTCATTTATAAGATTTTACTCAATGAGCACCAATGAGCACCAATGATCAGTTTAGAATAATCATATTAATTGGCCGATGAACTTAACATGTCCTCACTAAATAGTCAGTAACTTTTGATTTTGAGCTCAAAATGAAACAGATCCAATGCCCACGTTAAGCTAGATAATTTTCTATATCTAAACCAAATTTGAGACAGAATTAAACATGACAAAGCGTTCAAGTAATCGAATCTATCCAAAACAGTGTGATGACATGCATTATGCTTCATTAATAAGCCTTTAATCAATGAGCACCAATTATCAATTTAAAATGATCATATTAACTAGCCAATAAACTTGACATGTACGCCCTATATCGTTCGTAACTTTTGATTTTGATCTCGGAATGACACGAATTCAATGCCCACGTTGACATGTACGCACCAAATTTTAAATATTTTTTAAATTTAGACATAAATAGAGAGGACCAAGCGTCCAAGTAATCCAATCTATCTCAAACGGCGTGATGCCATGCTTTATGCTTCATTTATAAGCCTTTACTTAATGAGCATCAATGATCGTTTTAGAATGATCACTTTAATTGTCCGATCAGCTTGATATGTCAGCACTAAATCGTATGTAAGTTTTGATTTAGAGATCAAAATGACATGAATCCAATGCCCAAATTAAGCTATCTAAATTTTTTATATTTTTCGAAATTTGAGACAGAAATAGAGACAATAAAGCGCCCAAGTAATCCAATCTATCTGAACTTGTGTGATGCCATGCTTCATTCTTCATTAATAAGCCTTTACTCAATTAGCACCATTGATCAGTTTAGAATAATCATCTTAACTGTCCGAAAGCCTTTACATGTCTCCACCAAATCGTCCGCAACTTTTGATTTGGAGCTCAGAATGAACGAATCCAATGCCCACGTTAAGCTAGCTTAAGTTTCTCTGTTGTTTCAAAATTTGAGACATAACTAGATACGACAAAGCGTTCAAATAATCCAATCTATCCCAAACAGCGTGATACCATGCATTATGATTCATTTATAAGCCTTTACTCAATGTGCGACAATGATCAGTTTAGAATAATCATATTAACTGGCCGATCAACTTGACATGTCCACACTAAATTGCCTGTAACTTTTGATTTAAAACTATAATGACACAAATCCAATGCCCACGTTAAGCTAGCTCAATTTTGAATATTGTAACAAAATTTGAGAGACAAATAGAGACGACAAAGCGTCCAAGTAATCCTATCTTTCCCAAACTTTAAGATGGTGTGCATTATGCTTCATTTATAAGATTTTACTCAATGAGCACTAATGATCAGTTTAGAATAATCATATTAATTGGCCGATGAACTTAACATGTCCTCAGTAAATAGTCAGTAACTTTTGATTTTGAGTTCAAAATGAAACAGATCAATTGCCCACGTTAAGCTAGATAAATTTTCTATATCTTAACCTAATTTGAGACAGAATTAAACATGACAAAGCGTTCAAGTAATCGAATCTATCCAAAACAGTGTGATGACATGCATTCTGCTTCATTAATAAGCCTTTAATCAATGAGCACCAATTATCAATTTAAAATGATCATATTAACTAGCCAATCAATTTGACATGTACGCCCTAAATCGTTCGTAAATTTTGATTTTGAGCTCGGAATGACACGAATTCAATGCCCACGTTGACATGTGCACACCAAATTTTAAATATTTTTCAAAATTTAGACATAAATAGAGAGGACCAAGCATCCAAGTAATCCAATCTATCTCAAACGGCGTGATGCCATGCTTTATGCTTCATTTATAAGCCTTTACTTAATGAGCATCAATGATCGTTTTAGAATGATCACTTTAATTGTCCGATCAGCTTGATATGTCAGCACTAAATCGTATGTAAGTTCTGTTTTAGAGATCAAAATGACATGAATCCAATGCCCAAATTAAGCTATCTAAATTTTTAATATTTTTCAAAATTTGAGACAGAAATAGAGACAATAAAGCGCCCAAGTAATCCAATCTATCTGAACTTGTGTGATGCCATGCTTCATTCTTCATTAATAAGCCTTTACTCAATTAGCACCATTGATCAGTTTAGAATAATCATCTTAACAGTCCGAAAGCCTTTACATGTCTCCAGCAAATCGTCCGCAACTTTTGATTTGGAGCTCAGAATGAACGAATCCAATGCCCACGTTAAGCTAGCTTAAGTTTCTCTGTTGTTTCAAAACTTGAGACATAACTAGATACGACATGGCGTTCAAGTAATCCAATCTATCCCAAACTGCGTGATACCATGCATTATGATTCATTTATAAGCCTTTACTCAATGTGCGACAATGATCAGTTTAGAATAATCGTATTAACTGGCCGATCAACTTGACATGTCCACACTAAATTGCCTGTAACTTTTGATTTAAAACTCATAATGACACAAATCCAGTGCCCACGTTAAGCTTGCTCAATTTTGAATATTGTAACAAAATATGAGAGACAAATAGAGACGACAAAGCGTCCAAGTAATCCTATCTTTCCCAAACTGTAAGATGGTGTGCATTATGCTTCATTTATAATATTTTACTCAATGAGCACCAGTGATCAGTTTAGAATAATCATATTAATTGGCCGATGAACTTAACATGTCCTTACTAAATAGTCAGTAAGTTTTGATTTTGAGCTCAAAATGAAACAGATCCAATGCCCACGTTAAGCTAGATAAATTTTCTATATCTTAACCAAATTTGAGACAGAATTAAACATGACAAAGCGTTCAAGTAATCGAATCTATCCAAAACAGTGTGATGACATGCATTATGCTTCATTATTAAGCCTTTAATCAATGAGCACCAATAATCAATTTAAAATGATCATATTAACTAGCCAATAAACTTGACATGTACGCCCTAAATCGTTCGTAACTTTTGATTTTGAGCTCAGAATGACACGAATTCAATGCCCACGTTGACATGTACACACCAAATTTTAAATATTTATCAAAATTTAGACATAAATAGAGAGGACGAAGCGTCCATGTAATCCAGTCTATCTCAAACGGCGTGATGCCATGCTTTATGCTTCATTTATAAGCCTTTACTTAATGAGCATCAACGATCATTTTAGAATGATCACTTTAATTGTCCGATCAGCTTGATATGTCAGCACTAAATCGTATGTAAGTTTTGATTTAGAGATAAAAATGACATGAATCCAATGCCCAAATTAAGCTATCTAAATTTTTTGTATGTTTCAAAATTTGAGACAGAAATAGAGACAATAAAGCGCCTAAGTAATCCAATCTATGTGAACTTGTGTGATGCCATGCTTCATTCTTCATTAATAAGCCTTTACTCAATAAGCACCACGGATCAGTTTAGAATAATCATCTTAACTGTCCGAAACCCTTTACATGTCTCCACCAAATCATCCGCAACTTTTGATTTGGAGCTCAGAATGAACGAATCCAATGCCCACGTTAAGCTAGCTTAAGTTTCTCTGTTGTTTCAAAATTTGAGACATAAATAGATACGACAAAGCGTTCAAATAATCCAATCTATCCCAAACTGCGTGATACCATGCATTATGATTCATTTATAAGCCTTTACTCAATGTGCGACAATGATCAGTTTAGAATAATCATATTAACTGGCCGATCATCTTGACATGTCCACACAAAATTGCCTGTAACTTTTGATTTAAAACTCATAATGACACAAATCCAATGCCCACATTAAGCTAGCTCAATTTTGAATATTGTAACAAAATTTGAGAGACAAATAGAGACGACAAAGCGTCCAAGTAATCCTATCTTTCCCAAACTGTAAGATGGTGTGCATTATGCTTCATTTATAAGATTTTACTCAATGAGCACCAATGATCAGTTTAGAATAATCATATTAATTGGCCGATGAACTTAACATGTCCTCACTAAATAGTCAGTAACTTTTGATTTTGAGCTCAAAATGAAACAGATCCAATGCCCACGTTAAGCTAGATAATTTTCTATATCTTAACCAAATTTGAGACAGAATTAAACATGACAAAGCGTTCAAGTAATCGAATCTATCCAAAACAGTGTGATGACATGCATTATGCTTCATTAATAAGCCTTTAATCAATGAGCACCAATTATCAATTTAAAATGATCATATTAACTAGCCAATAAACTTGACATGTATGCCCTAAATCGTTCGTAACTTTTGATTTTGATCTCGGAATGACACGAATTCAATGCCCACGTTGACATGTACGCACCAAATTTTAAATATTTTTTAAATTTAGACATAAATAGAGAGGACCAAGCGTCCAAGTAATCCAATCTATCTCAAACGGCGTGATGCCATGCTTTATGCTTCATTTATAAGCCTTTACTTAATGAGCATCAATGATCGTTTTAGAATGATCACTTTAATTGTCCGATCAGCTTGATATGTCAGCACTAAATCGTATGTAAGTTTTCATTTAGAGATCAAAATGACATGAATCCAATGCCCAAATTAAGCTATCTAAATTTTTTATATTTTTCGAAATTTGAGACAGAAATAGAGACAATAAATCGCCCAAGTAATCCAATCTATCTGAACTTGTGTGATGCCATGCTTCATTCTTCATTAATAAGCCTTTACTCAATTAGCACCATTGAGCAGTTTAGAATAATCATCTTAACTGTCCAAAACCCTTTACATGTCTCCACCAAATCGTCCGCAACTTTTTATTTGGAGCTCAGAATGAATGAATCCAATGCCCACGTTAAGCTAGCTTAAGTTTCTCTGTTGTTTCAAAATTTGAGACATAACTAGATACGACCAAGCGTTCAAGTAATCCAATCTATCCCAAACAGCGTGATACCATGCATTATGATTCATTTATAAGCCTTTACTCAATGTGCGACAATGATCAGTTTAGAATAATCATATTAACTGGCCGATCAACTTGACATGTCCACACTAAATTTTAACTTTTGATTTAAAACTCAAAATCCAATGTTAAGCTAGCTCAATTTTGAATATTGTAACAAAATTTGAGACAAATAGACGACAAAGCGTCCAAGTAATCCTTTCCCAAACTGTGATGATGCATTATGCTTCATTTATAAGATTTTACTCAATGAGCACCAATGATCAGTTTAGAATAATCATATTAATTGGCCGATGAACTTAACATGTCCACTAAATAGTCAGTAACTTTTGATTTTGAGCTCAAAATGACAGATCCAATGCCCACGTTAAGCTAGATAAATTTTCTATATCTTAACCAAATTTGAGACAAATTAAACATGACAAAGCGTTCAAGTAATCAATCTATCCAAAACAGTGATGACATGCATTATGCTTCATTATAAGCCTTTAATCAATGAGCACCAATTATCAATTTTAAATGATCATATTAACTAGCCAATTAATTTGACATGTACGCCCTATATCGTTCGTATCTTTTGATTTGGAGCTCAGAATGACACGAATTCAATGCCCACGTTGACATGTACGCACCAAATTTAAATATTTTTCAAAATTCAGACATAAATAGAGAGGACAAAGCGTCCAAGTAATCCAGTCTATCTCAAACGGCGTAATGTCATGCTTTATGCTTCATTTATAAGCCTTTACTTAATGAGCATCAATGATCGTTTTAGAATGATCACTTTAATTGTCCGATCAGCTTGATATGTCAGCACTAAATCGTATGTAAGTTTTGATTTAGAGATAAAAATGACATGAATCCAATGCCCAAATTAAGCTATCTAAATTTTTTGTATGTTTCAAAATTTGAGACAGAAATAGAGACAATAAAGCGCCCAAGTAATCCAATCTGTCTGAACTTGTGTGATGCCATGCTTCATTCTTCATTAATAAGCCTTTACTCAATTAGCACCATTGATCAGTTTAGAATAATCATCTTAACTGTCCGAAAGCCTTTACATGTCTCCACCAAATCGTCCGCAACTTTTGATTTGGAGCTCAGAATGAACGAATCCAATGCCCACGTTAAGCTAGCTTAAGTTTCTCTGTTGTTTCAAAATTTGAGACATAACTAGATACGACAAAGCGTTCAAATAATCCAATCTATCCCAAACTGCGTGATACCATGCATTATGATTCATTTATAAGCCTTTACTCAATGTGCGACAATGATCAGTTTAGAATAATCATATTAACTGGCCGATCAACTTGACATGTCCACACTAAATTGCCTGTAACTTTTGATTTAAAACTCATAATGACACAAATCCAATGCCCACGTTAAGCTAGCTCAATTTTGAATATTGTAACAAAATTTGAGAGACAAATAGAGACGACAAAGCGTCCAAGTAATCCTATCTTTCCCAAACTGTAAGATGGTGTGCATTATGCTTCATTTATAATATTTTACTCAATGAGCACCAATGATCAGTTTAGAATAATCATATTAATTGGCCGATGAACTTAACATGTCCTCACTAAATAGTCAGTAACTTTTGATTTTGAGCTCAAAATGAAACAGATCCAATGCCGACGTTAAGCTAGATAAATTTTCTATATCTTAACCAAATTTGAGACAGAATTAAACATGACAAAGCATTCAAGTAATCGAATATATCCAAAACAGTGTGATGACATGCATTATGCTTCATTATTAAGCCTTTAATCAATGAGCACCAATAATCAATTTAAAATGATCATATTAACTAGCCAATAAACTTGACATGTACGCCCTAAATCGTTCGTAACTTTTGATTTTGAGCTCGGAATGACACAAGTTCAATGCCCACGTTGACATGTACACACCAAATTTTAAATATTTATCAAAATTTAGACATAAATAGAGAGGACGAAGCGTCCATGTAATCCAGTCTATCTCAAACGGCGTGATGCCATGCTTTATGCTTCATTTATAAGCCTTTACTTAATGAGCATCAATGATCATTTTAGAATGATCACTTTAATTGTCCGATCAGCTTGATATGTCAGCACTAAATCGTATGTAAGTTTTGATTTAGAGATAAAAATGACATGAATCCAATGCCCAAATTAAGCTATCTAAATTTTTTGTATGTTTCAAAATTTGAGACAGAAATAGAGACAATAAAGCGCCTAAGTAATCCAATCTATGTGAACTTGTGTGATGCCATGCTTCATTCTTCATTAATAAGCCTTTACTCAATAAGCACCACGGATCAGTTTAGAATAATCATCTTAACTGTCCGAAACCCTTTACATGTCTCCACCAAATCATCCGCAACTTTTGATTTGGAGCTCAGAATGAACGAATCCAATGCCCACATTAAGCTAGCTTAAGTTTCTCTGTTGTTTCAAAATTTGAGACATAACTAGATACGACAAAGCGTTCAAATAATCCAATCTATCCCAAACTGCGTGATACCATGCATTATGATTCATTTATAAGCCTTTACTCAATGTGCGACAATGATCAGTTTAGAATAATCATATTAACTGGCCGATCAACTTGACATGTCCACACTAAATTGCCTGTAACTTTTGATTTAAAACTCATAATGACACAAATCCAGTGCCCACGTTAAGCTAGCTCAATTTTGAATATTGTAACAAAATTTGAGAGACAAATAGAGACGACGTATCCAACGCCCACCTTAATGTTGCTAAATTTTCTATATTTTGACAAAATTTGAGACAAAAATAGAGTCAATAAAGCATCCAAGTGATCTCATCTTTCCCTAACTTTGTGATGCCATGCTTTATGCTTCATTTATATACCTTTTCTTAAAGAGCACCAATGATCACTTAAAAGTGATAACTTTAACTGGCCGATCAACATGACATGTCCGCACTTAATCTTCTGAAACTTTTGATTTATACAGCTCAGAATGACAAGAATCCAATGTCTACCTTAAGCTATCTAAATTTTCTATATTGTAACAAAATTAGACACGGAAATAGATACGAAGAACTGTCCAAGTAATCCTATCTATCCAAAACTGTGTGATGCCATGCATTATGCTTCATTTAAAAGCCTTTACTCAATGAGCACCAATGATAAATTTTTATCTTTTAACTAAATTTGAGGCAGAAATAGCCAAGACAAAGCATCCAAGTAATCCAATCTATCTGAAACTGTGTGATGCCATGCATTATGCTTCATTTATAAGTTTTTACTCAATGAGCACGAATGATCAGTTTCGAATCATCATATGAACTGGCCGATCAACTTGACATTTCCGCACTAAATCGTATGTAACTTTTGATTTTGAGCTATGAATGACACGAATCCAATGCCCATGTTAAACTAGATAAATTTTCTATATTTTAGCAAAATTTGAAACAAAATTAGAGACGACAAAGCATCCAAGTAATCCAATATATCCAAAACTGTGTGATGCCATTCATTATGCTTCATTTATATGCCTTTTCTTAATGAGCACCAATGATCAATTTAGAATAATCATATTAACTGGCCGATGAACTTGACATGCCTGCACTAAATCATCCGTAACTTTTGATTTTGATATCAGAATGACACGATCCAATGCCCACGTTAAGCTAGATAAATTTTCTATATCTTAACAAAATTTGACATTGAAATAGAGACGACAAAGCGTTCAAGTAATCCAATCTATCCAAAACTGTGTGATGCCATGCATTATGCTTCATTTATAAGCCTTTACTCAATGAGCACCTATGATCAGTTAAAATGATCATATTAGTTGGCCGATCAACTAACATGTCTGCCTAAATCGTTTGTAACTTTTGATTTTGAGCTCGGAATGACATGAATTCAATGCCCACATTGACATGTCCGCATCAAATTTTTAATATTTTTCAAAATTTGAGACAGAAATAGAGATGACAAAGCGTCCAAGTAATCCAATCTATCCCAAACAGCATGATGCCATGCTTTATGCTTCATTTATAAGCCTTTACGTAATGAGCACCAATGATCGTTTTAGAATGATCACTTTAATTGGCCGATCAACATGATATGTCAGCACTAAATCGTATGTAAGTTATGATTTAGAGATCAAAATGACACGAATTCAGTGCCCACATTAAACTATCTAAATTTTTTATATCTTGCAAAATTTGAGACATAAATAGAGAAAACAAGGCATCCAAGTAATCCAATCTATTTCAACCGGCGTGATGCCATGCTTCATGCTTCATTAATAAGCCTTTACTCAATTAGCACCATTGATCAGTTTAGAATAATCATCTTAACTGTCTGATAACCTTTACATGTCTCCACCAAATCGTCTACAACGTTTGATTTAGAGCTCAGAATGACATGAATCCAATGCCGACGTTAAGCTAGCTTAATTTTATCTGTTGTTTCAAAATTTGAAACATATCTAGATATGACAAAGTTTTCAAATAATCCAATCTATCCCAAACTGCATGATACCATGCATTATGCTTCATTTATAGGCCTTTACTCAATGTGCAACAATGATCAATTTAGAATATTCATATTAACTGGCAGATCAACCTGACATGTCCACACTAAATTGTCTGTAACTTTTGATTTAAAGCTCAGAATGACATAACTCCAATGCCCACGTTAGCTAGCTCGATTTTGAATATTCTAACAAAATTTGAGACATAAATAGAGACGACAAAGCATCCAAGTAATCCTATATTTCCCAAACAGTAAGATGGTTTGCATTATGCTTCATTTATAAGATTTTACTCAATGGCACCAATGATCAGTTTAGAATAATCATATTAACTAGCCGATCAACTTGACATGCCCGCACTAAATCGTCCATAACTTTTGACTTTGAGCTCAGAATAACACGAATACAATGCCCACATTATGGTAGATAAATTTTCTATATTTTAACAAAATTCGAGACTGAAATAGAGACGACAAAGCATCCAAGTAATCCAATCTATCTAAAACTGTGCGATGCCATGCATTATGCTTGATTTGTAAGGCTTTACTCAATGAGAACCAATGATCAGTTTAGAGTAATTTTATTAATTGGCCGATCAACTTGACATGTACGCATTAAATCGTCTGTAACTATTGATTTTGATCTCAGAATGACACGAATCCAATCCTACTTTAATCTAGCTCAATTTTCTTTATTATTACAAAATTTGAGACATAACTAGATACGACAAAGCGTCCAAATAATCCATTCTATCCCAAACTGAGTGATGTCATGCATTATGCTTCATTTATAAGCCTTTACTCAATGAGAAACAATGACCAGTTGAGAATAATCATATTAAGTGGCCGATCAACTTGAGATATCCACACTAAATCGTCTGTAAATTTTGATTTAAAGCTCATAGCGATGCGTATCCAATGCCCACGTTAATCTTGCTAAATTTTCTATATTTTGTCAAAATTTGAGACAAAAATAGAGTGGAAAAAGCTTCCAAGTAATCCAATCTTTCCCAAACTTTTGGATGCCATGCTTTATGCTTCATTTATAAACCTTTGCTTAAAGAGCACCAATGATCAGTTTAGAATGATCATTTTAACTGGCCGATCAACATGACATGTCCACACTAAATCTTTCGAAACTTTTGATTTAGAGCTCAAAATGACACGAATCCAATGTGTACGTTAAGGTAGCTCAATTTTCTATATTGTAACAAAATTTAAGATGGAAATAGATACGAAAAACTGTACAAGTAATTTAATCTATCACAAACTCTGCGATGCCATGCTTTATGCTTTATTTATAAGCCTTTAATTAATAAGCACCAATGATCAGCCTTGATTGATTACTTTAACTGGCCGATCAACTTGACATGTACGCACAAAATTGTCTGTAACTTTTTATTTAGAGCTCAGAATGACACAAATCTAATGCCCACATTAAGCTAGCTCCATTTTCTATATTGTAACAAAATTTGAGACAGAAATAGATACAAAAAACCGTCCAACTAATCCAATCATTCCAAAACTGTGTGATGCCATGCATTATGATTCATTTATAAGCTTTTACTCAATGAGCACGAATGATCAGTTTAGAATAATCATATTAACTGGCTGATCAACTTGACATGTCCGCACTAAATCGTCCGTAACTTTTGATTTTGAGCTCTGAATAACACGAATTCAATGCCCACGTTAAGCTAGATCAATTTTCTATATTTTAACAAAATTTGAGACAGAAATAGAGTCGACAAGGCATCCAAGTTATCCAAACAATCCAAAACTGTGTGATGCCATGCATGATGCTCGATTTATAAGACTTTACTCAATAAGCACCAATGATCAGTTTAAAATAATCATATTAACTGGCTGATCAACTTGACATGTCCGCACTAAACCGTCTGTAATTTTTGATTTTGAGTTTAGAATGATACGAATCCAATGCCCACGTTAAGCTAGCTCAATTTTCGCTATTTTTACATAATTTAAGACATAACTAGATGCGACAAAGCGTCCAAATAATCCAATCTATCCCAAAATGCTCGATGCCATGCAATATGCTTCATATATAAGCCTTTACTCAATGAGCACCAATGATCAGTTTAGAATAATCATATTAAGTGGTCGATCAACTTGACATAACCGCACTAAATCGTGTGTAAGTTTTGATTTAAAACTAATAATGACACATATCCAGTGCTCACATTATTCTTGCTAAATTTTCCATATTTTGACAAAATTTGAGACAAAAATAGAATCGACAAAATGACCAAGTAATCCAATCTTTCCCAAACTTTGTGATGTCATGCTTTATGCTTCATTTATAAACCTTTGCTAAAAGAGCACCAATGATCAGTTTCGAAGGATCACTCTAATTGGCCGATCAACATGTCATGTTCACACTTAATCTTCGAAACTTTTGATTTAGAGCTTAGAATGACACGAATCCAATGTGTACGTTAAGCTAGCTCAATTTTCTATATTGTAACAAAATTTAAGATGGAAATGGATACGTAAAACCATCCAAGTAATCCAATCTATCCAAAACTATGTGATGCCATGCATTATTTTTCATTTATAAGCCTTTACTCAATGAGCAACAATGATCAGTTTAGATTTCTCACATTAACTAGCCGATAAAGTTGTCAGGTCCGCACTAAATCTTCTGTAACTTTTGATTTAGAGTTCAGAATGACACCAATCGAATGCCCACATTAGGCTAGGTAAATTTTCTATATTTTGCAAAATTTGAGACAGAAATAGAGACACAAAGCGTCCAAGTAATCCAATCTATCCCAATCTGCGTGATGCCATGCTTTATGCTTCATTTATAAGCATTTACTCAATCATCACCATTGATCAGTTTAGAATAATCATCTTAACTGGCCGATAACCTTGACATGTCCACACCAAATTGTCCGTAACTTTTGAATTAGAGCTCAGAATGTCACGAATCCAATGCCCACGTTAAGCTAGCTCAAAATTTTATATTGTAAACAAATTTGAGAAAAAGCTAGATACGACCCAAATTGTGTAATGTGATTCATTATGCTTCATTTATAAGCCTTTACTAAATGAGCATCAATGATCATATTAGAATAATCATATTAACTGGCCGATCAACTTGACATGTCTGCAGTAAATCGTCTGTAACTTTTGATTTAGAGATCAAAATGACACGAATCCAATGCCCACATTAAGCTAGCTAAATTTTCTATATTTTGCAAAAGTGTCCAAGTAATCCAAAATATCCCAAACTGCGTGATGCCATGCTTCATGCTTCATTTATAAGCCTTTACTTAATGAGCACCAATGATCAATTTAGAATAATCAAATTAACTGGCCGATCAACTTGACATGTCCACACTAAATCGTGCGTAACTTTTGAATTGGAGATCAGAATGACACTAATCCAAAGCCCACGTTAAGCTAGCTAAAGTTTCTATATTTTGCAAAATTTGAGACAAAAATTGAGACGACAAAGCATCCAAGTAATCCAATCTATCCCAAACTGCGTGATGTCATGCTTTATGCTTCATTTATAAGTCTTTACTTAATGAGCACCAATGATCTGTTTAGAATGAGCACTTTAACTGGCCAATCAACTTGATTTAGAGCTCACAATGACACGAATCCAATGCCCACGTTAAGCTAGCACAATTTCTATATTGTGACAAAATTTGAGAATGAAGTAGAGACGAAAAATTGTCTAAGTAATCCAATATATCCAAAAATTTATGATGCCATGCATTATGGTTCATTTAGAAGTCTTTACTCAATGAGCAGCACTGATCAGTTTAGAATAATCGGACTAACCAGCCGGTCAACTTGACATGTCCGTACTAAATTGTCCGTAACTTTGGATTTTCTACTCAAAATGACACAAATCCAATGCGTACGTCAAGCTTGCTTAATTTTCTATATTTTGACAAAATTTGATACAGAAATAGAGACGACAAAGTGTCCAAGTAATCCAATATATCTTAAAGTGCGTTATGCTTCATTTATAAGCCTTTACTTAAAGAGCATCAGTGATCAATTTAGAATCATAACTTTAAATGGCCGATCAACTTGATATGCCTGCACTAAATCGTCCGTAAGTTTTGATTTAGAGCTCAGAATGACATAAATCCAATGTCCACGTTAAGCGAACTCAATTTTCTATATTGTAACAAAATTTGAGACACAATAGATACAACAAAGCTTCCAAGTATGTGATGCCATGCATTATGATTAATTATTAGGCCTTTACTTAATGAGCACCAATTATCAGTTTAGAATAATCATATTAACTAGCCAATCGACTTGACGTGTCCGCACTAAATCATCCATATCTTTTGATTTTAATTAATGAGCACCAATGCTCAGATTAGAATGATCACCTTAACTAGTCGATCAACTTGACTTGTCTGAACTAAAATGTCTGTAACTCTTGATTTAGAGCTCAAAATCACACGAATGCAATGCCTATGTTACCCTTTCTTGATTTTTTAAATTGTGACAAAATTTGAGACAGAAATAGAGATGACAAAGCGTCCAAGCAATCCAACCTATCCCAAACTACGTGATCCATGCTTTATGCTTCATTTATAAGGATTTACTTAATGAGCACCAATGATCAGTTTAAAATGATCACTTCAACTGGCCGATCAACTTGATATGTCCACATTAAATCGTGTGTAACTTTTGATTTAAAGCTAAGAATGACACGAATCCAATGCCCACGTTAAGCTTGCTAAATTTACTTAATTTTGACAAAATTTGAGACAGAAATAGCGATGACAAAGCATCCAACTAATCCAATCTTTCTTGAACTGCATGATGCCATGCTTTATGATTCATTTATAAGTCTTTCCTTACGGAGCACCAATGACCAGTTTAGAATGATAATTTTAACTGGCCGATCAACTTGACATGTCCCACTAAATCGTTTGTAACTTTTGAGTTAGAGCTCAGAATAACACGAATCCATTGCTCACTTTAAGGTGGCTCAATTTTCTATATTGTGACAAAATTTGAGACAGATCTAGATACGAAAAAGCATCCAAGTCATGCAATCTATTACAAACTACCTGATGTCATGTTTTACGCTTCATTTAAAGCGTTCACTTAATGAGCACCAATGATCAGTTTAGAATGATCACCTTAACTGGCCGATCAACTTGATATGTCCGCACTAAATCGTCCATAACTTATGATTTAGATATCAGAATGACACGAATCCAATGCCCACGTTAAGCTAGATCAGTTTGCTATATTATGACAAAATGTGAGACAAACGTAGATACAACAAAGCGTCCAAGTAATCCAATCTATCTCAAAATACTTGATGCGACTTATTCTGCTTCATTTATAAGCATTTACTCTATGAGCAACAATGATAAGAAGATTGATCATTTTAACTATTCGATCAACTTGACATGTCTGCACAAAGTCGTCTGTAACTTTTGAATTAGACATCAGAATGACATGAATCCAATGCCCACGTTAAGCTAGCTCAATTATCTATATTGTGACAAAATTTGAGAAAGAAATAGATATGACAAAGCATCCAAGTAATCCAATCTACGTGATGTCATGCACTATTCTTCATTTATAAGCTTTTACTCAATGAGCACCACTGATCAGTTTAGAATGATCATTTTAACTTGCCGATCAACTTGACATATCCGCATTAAATCGTCTGTAGCTTTTGATTTCGAGCTCAGAATGACACAAATCCAATGGCAACGTTAAGGTAGCTCAATTTGTTATTTTGTGATAAAATTTAAGACTAAAATTGCTTTGACAAGTCCTCCAAGTGATCAAATCTGTCCAAAACTACGTGATGTCATGCATTATTCTTCATTTATAAGCCTTTACTCAATGACCACTAATGATCAGTTTGAAATGATCAATTTAACTGGCCGATCAACTTGACATGTCTGCACAAAATGTCCGTAGCTTTTGTTTTATAGCTCATAAAGACACAAATCCAATGCACACGTTAAGCTAGCTCAATTTTTTATATTGTGACAAAATTTGAGATAGAAATGGATACGAAAACGCATCCAAAAAATCAAATCTAGCCAAAACTACGTGATGCCATGCATTATGCTTCGTTTATAAGTCTTTATTCAATGAGCAGCAATGATCAGTTTAGAATGATCACTTTAACTGGCCGATGGCCTTGACACGTCTGCACTAAATCCTCCATAACTTTTGATTAAGAGCTTAGAATGAAACGAATCCAGTCCCCACGTTAGGCTAGAGATACAAAAAATCGTCCAAGTAATCCAGTCCAGTAAAAATGCGTGATGCCATGCCTTATGCTTCATTTATAAGCGTTTACTTGTTGACCACCAATGATCAGTTTAGATGATCACTTTAACTGGCCGATCAACTTGACATGTCCACTCTGAATAGTCTGTAACTTATGATTTAGAGATCAGAATGACACGAATCCAATACTCATGTTAAGCTAGCTCAAATTTCTATATTGTGACAAAAACTTGAGACAGAAATCGATACGACAAAGTGTACCAGTAATCCAATCTATCCCATACTGATTGATGCCACACACTATGCTTCATTTATAAGCATTTACTCAATGAGCATAAATGATCAGAAGAACGATCATTTTAACTTGCCTATCAACTTGACATGTCCGCACTAAATCGTCCATAACTTTTGACTTAGACCTTAGAATGACACGAATCCAATGCCCACGTTAAGCTACCTCAATTTTCTATATTGTGACGAAATTTGGGACATAAATAGATATGCATTGCATCCAAATAATCTAATCTATCTCGAATTGCGTGATGCCATTCATTATGTTTCATTTATAAGCCTTTACTCAATGAACAACAATGACCAGTTTGGAATGATCAATTTAATTGGCCGATCAACTTAACATGTGTGCGCTAAATCGTCCATAACCTTTGATTTACACCTCACAATGACACGAATCTAATTCTCACGTTAAGCTAGCTCAAGTTTCTATATTGGTACAAAATTTGAGACAACAAAAGATACGACAAAGCGTCCAAGTAATCCAATCTATCCCGAACCTCGTGATGCCATGCATTATGCTTCATTTATAAGCCTTTACTCAATGAGCACCAAGGATCATATCAAAAGATCATTTTAACTGGCTTATCAACTTGACATTTTTGAACTAAATTGTCCATACCTTTTTATTTAGAGCTCAGAATAACACGAATCCAATGCCCACGTTAAGCTAGCTCAATTTTTATATTGTGGCAAATTTGAGACAGAATTAGATACGACAAATCGTCCAAGTAAACCAAACTATTCCAAACTGCGTGATGTCATGCTTTATGCTTCATTTATAAGACTTTACTTAATCAGCACCAATGATAAGTTTAGAATTATCACCTTAACTGGCCGATCAACTTGACAGGTCCGCACTAAATCGTGTGTAACTCTTCATTTAGAGCTCAGAATGACACGAATCCAATGCCCACGTTAAGCTAGCTCAGTTTGCTATATTGTGACAAAATGTGAGACAAAAGTAGATTCAAAAAAGGGTCCATGTAATCCAATCTATCTCAAACTGCATGATGCCATGCATTCTGCTTCATTTATAAGCATTTACTCAATGAGCACCAATGATCAGTTTAGAATGATCATTTTAACCTGCCAATCAACTTGACATATCCTCATTAAATCGTCTGTAACTTTTGATTTAGAGCTCAGAATGACACGAATCCAATGGCCACGTTAAGGTAGCTCAATTTTCTATATTGTGATAAAATTTAAGACTAAATTTGCTTTGACAAGTCCTACAAGTTATCAAATCTGTCCAAAACTACAAGTTGTCATGCATTATGCTTCATTTATCAGCCTTTACTCAATGCGCACCAATTATCAGGTTGGAATGATCAATTTAACTGGCCGATGAACTTGACATGTCTCCACAAAATCATCCGTAACTTTTGTTTTATAGCTCATAATGACACGAATCCAACGCACACGTTACGCTTGCTAAATGTTTTATATTGTAAACAAATTTGAGATAGAAATAGATACAAAAAAGCATCCAAGTAATCAAATCTAGCCAAAACTACAGATGTCATGCATTATACTTTATTTATAAGCCTTTACTCAATGAGCACCAATGATCAGTAATCGATTCTATCCCAAGCTGCATGATGCCACACATTATGCTTCATTTATAAGCATTTACTCAATGATCATCAATGATCAGAAGAATGATCATTTTAACTGACCGATTAACTTGACATGTCCGCACTAAATCCTCCGTAACTTTTGATTTAGAATGACATGAATCTAATGCCCACGTTAAGCTAGCTCAATTTTCTATGTTGTTACAAAATTCGAGATAGTAATAGATATGACAAATCGTCCAAGTAATCCAATATATCCCGAACTCCATGATGCCATGAATTATGCTTCATTTATAAGCCTTTACTCAATGAACACCAATGATCAGTTTGGAATAATCAATTTAACTGGCCAGTAAACTTGACATCTGTGCACTAAATTGTTCATAACTTTTGATTTAGAACTCAAAATGACAGGACTCCAATGCCCACGTTAACCTAGCTCAATTTTCTATGTTATGACAAAATTTGAGACAGAAATAGATACGAAAAAGTATCCAGGTAATCTAATCTTGCCAAAACTGTGTGATGCCATGCATTATGCTTCATTTATAAACCTTTACTCAATCATCACCAATGATTAGTTTAGTATGATCACTTTAACTGTCTCATAAACTTCACATGTCCATAGTAAATCATCCGCAACTTTTGATTTAGAGCTTAAAACGACACAAATCAAATGCCCATGTTAAGCTAGATCAATTTTTTATATTGTGACAAAATTTGAGACAGAAGTAGAAACGACAAAGTGTCCAAGTAATCCAATCTATCTCAGACTGTGTGATGCCATGTTTTAGGCTTCATTTATAAGCGTTTACTTAATGAGCACCAATGATTAGTTCACTTTAACTGGCCGATCAACTTGACATGTCCGCTCTGAATCATCCGTAACTTATGATTTAGAGCTCAGAATGACACGAATCCAGTGCCCACGTTAAGCTAGTTCAATTTTCTTTTTCGTGACAAAATTTGAGACTGAACTAGATACCACAAAGCTTCCAAGTAATCCAATCTATCCCAAACTGCATGATGCCACACCTTATGCTTCATTTATAAGCATTTACTCAATGATCATCAATGAGCAGAAGAATGATCATTTTAACTGGCCGATTAACTTGACATGTCCGCACTAAATCCTCCGTAACTTTTGATTTAGAATGACACGAATCTAATGCCCACATTAAGCTAGCTCAATTTTCTATGTTGTGAAAAAATTCGAGACACTAATAGATATGACAAATCGTCCAAGTAATCCAATATGTCCCGAACTGCGTGATGCCACGAATTATGCTTTATTTAAAAGACTTTACTCAATGAACACCAATGATCAGTTTGGAATGATCAATTTAACTGGCCGGTAAGCTTGACATCTGTGCACTAAATTGTTCATAACTTTTGATTTAGAACTCAAAATGACACGACTCCAATGCCCACGTTAACCTAGCTCAATTTTCTATGTTATGAGAAAATTTGAGACAGAAATAGATACGAAAAAGTATCCTGGTAATCTAATCTTGCTAAAACTGTGTGATGCCAGGCATTATGCTTCATTTATAAACTTTTACTCAATGATCACCAATGATTAGTTTAGTATGATCACTTTAACTGTCTGATCGACTTCACATGTCCATAGTAAATCATCCGTAACTTTTGATTTAGAGCTTAAAACGACACGAATCAAATGCCCATGTTAAGCTAGATCAATTTTTTATATTGTGACAAAATTTGAGACAGAAGTAGATACGACAAAGCGTCCAAGTAATCCAATATATCTCAGACTGTGTGATGCCATGTTTTAAGCTTCATTTATAAGCGTTTACTTAATGAGCACCCATAATTAGTCACTTTAACTGGCCGATCAACTTGACATGTCCGCTCTGAATCATCCGTAACTTATGATTTAGAGCTCAGAATGACACGAATCCAGTGCCCACGTTAAGCTAGTTCAATTTTCTATTTCGTGACAAAATATGAGACTGAACTAGATACGACAAAGTGTCCAAGTAATCCAATCTATCCCAAACTGCATGATGCCACACCTTATGCTTCATTTATAAGCATTTACTCAATGATCATCAATGATCAGAAGAATGGTCATTTTAACTGGCCGATTAACTTGACATGTCCGCACTAAATCCTCCGTAACTTTTGATTTAGAATGACACGAATCTAATGCCCACATTAAGCTAGCTCAATTTTCTATGTTGTGACAAAATTCGAGACAGTAATAGATATGACAAATCGTCCAAGTAATCCAATATATCCCGAACTGCGTGATGCCATGAATTATGCTTTATTTAAAAGCTTTTACTCAATGAACACCAATGATCAGTTTGGAATGATCAATTTAACTGGCCGGTAAACTTGACATATGTGCACTAAATTATTCATAACTTTTGATTTAGGACTCAAAATGACACGACTCCAATGCCCACGTTAACCTAGCTCAATTTTCTATGGTATGACAAAATTTGAGACAGAAATAGATAGGAAAAAGTATCCATGTAATCTAATCTTGCCAAAACTGTGTGATGCCATGCATTATGCTTCATTTATAAACCTTTACTCAATGATCACCAATGATTAGTTTAGTATGATCACTTTAACTATCTGATCAACTTCACATGTCCATAGTAAATCATCCGTAACTTTTGATTTAGATCTTAAAACGACACGAATATAATGCCCATGTTAAGCTAGATCAATTTTTTATATTGTGACAAAATTTGAGACAGAAGTAGATACGACAAAGCGTTCAAGTAATCCAATCTATCTCAGACTGTGTGATGCCATGTTTTAGGCTTCATTTATAAGCGTTTACTTAATGAGCACCAATGATTAGTTCACTTTAACTGGCCGATCAACTTGACATGTCCGCTCTGAATCATCCGTAACTTATGATTTAGAGCTCAGAATGACACGAATCCAGTGCCCACGTTAAGCTAGTTCAATTTTCTATTTCGTGACAAAATTTGAGACTGAACTAGATACGACAAAGCGTCCAAGTAATCCAATCTATCCCAATCTGCATGATGCCACATCTTATGCTTCATTTATAAGCATTTACTCAATGATCATCAATGATCAGAAGAATGATCATTTTAACTGGCCGATTAACTTGACATGTCCACACTAAGTCCTCCATAACTTTTGATTTAGAATGACACGAATCTAATGCCCACATTAAGCTAGCTCAATTTTCTATGTTGTGACAAAATTCGAGACAGTAATAGATATGACAAATCGTCCAAGTAATCCAATATATTCCGAACTGCGTGATGCTATGAATTATGCTTTATTTAAAAGCCTTTACTCAATGAACACCAATGATCAGTTTGGAATGATCAATTTAGCTGGCCGGTAAACTTGACATCTGTGCACTAAATTGTTCATAACTTTTGATTTAGAACTCAAACTGACACGACTCCAATGCCCACGTTAACCTAGCTCAATTTTCTATGTTATGACAAAATTTGAGACAGAAATAGATATGAAAACGTATCCATCTAATATTGCCAAAACTGCGTAATGCCATGCATTACGCTTCATTTATAAACCTTTACTCAATGATCACCAATGATTAGTTTAGTATGATCACTTTAACTGTCTGATCAACTTCACATGTCCATAGTAAATCATCCGTAACTTTTGATTTAGAGCTTAAAACGACACGAATCAAATGCCCATGTTAAGCTAGATCAATTTTTATATTGTGACAAAATTTGAGACAGAAGTAGATACGACAAAGCGTCCAAGTAATCCAATCTATCTCAGACTGTGTGATGCCATGCTTTAGGCTTCATTTATAAGCGTTTACTTAATGAGCACCAATGATTAGTTCACTTTAACTGGCCGATCAACTTGACATGTCCGCTCTGAATCATCCATAACATATGATTTAGAGCTCAGAATGACACGAATCCAGTGCCCACGTTAAGCTAGTTCAATTTTCTATTTCATGACAAAATTTGAGACTGAACTAGATACGACAAAGCGTCCAAGTAATCCAATCTATCCCAAACTGCATGATGTCATGCTCTATGCTTCATTTATAAGTGTTTACTTAATGAGCACCAATGAACAGTTTAGAATGATCACCTTAACAGGTCGATCAACTTGATATGTCCGCACTAAATCGTCCGTAACTTATGATTTAGAGCTCTGAATGACACGAATCCAATGCCTACGTTAAGCTAGGTCAATTTGCTATATCGTGAAAAAATTAAGACAAAAATAGATGCGATAAATCGTCCAAGTAATCCAATCTATCCCAAAGTGCATGATGCCACGCATTATGCTTCATTTATAATCATTTACCCAATGAGCATCAATGACCTGAAGAATGATCATTGTAACTGGCCGATCAATTTGACATGTCCGCACTAAATCGTTTATAACATTTGAGTTGGGCCTCAGAATCACACAAATCCAATGCCCACCTTAAACTAGCTCAATTTTCTATATTGTGACAATATTTTAGACAGAAAAAGATACGACAAAGATTCCAAGTAATCTAAGCTATCCTGACCTTCGTGATTCCATGCATTATGCTTCATATATAAGCTATTACTCAATGAGAACCAATGATCAATTAAGCAAGATCATTTTAACTAGCCGATCAACTTGACATGTCCGCACTAAATCGTGTGTAACTCTTCATTTAGAGCTCAGAATGACACGAATCCAATGCCCTCGTTAAGCTAGCTCAGTTTGCTATATTGTGACAAAATGTGAGACAAAAGTAGATTCAAAAAAATGTCCAAGTAATCCAATCTATCTCAAACTGCATGATGCCATGCATTCTGCTTCATTTATAAGCATTTACTCAATGAGCACAAATGATCAGTTTAGAATGATCATTTTAACCTGCTAATCAACTTGACATATCCTCATTAAATCGTCTGTAACTTTTGATTTAGAGCTCAGAATTACTCGAATCCAATGGCCACGTTAAGGTAGCTCAAATTTCTATATTGTGATAACATTTAAGACTAAAATTGCTTTGACAAGTCCTACAAGTTATCAAATCTGTCCAAAACTACAAGTTGTCATGCATTATGCTTCATTTATCTGCCTTTACTCAATGAGCACCAATTATCAGGTTGGCATGATCAATTTAACTGACCGATGAACTTGACATGTCTCCACAAAATCATCCGTAACTTTTGTTTTATAGCTCATAATGACACGAATCCAATGCACACCTTACGCTTGCTAAATGTTTTATATTGTGAACAAATTTGAGATAGAAATAGATACAAAAAAGCATCCAAGTAATCAAATCTAGCCAAAACTACAGATGTCATGCATTATACTTTATTTATAAGCCTTTACTCAATGAGCACCATTGATCAGTTTAGAATGATCACTTTAACTGGCTGATCAACTTGACATGTCTGACCTAAATCGTCCATAACTTTTGATTAATACCTTTGAATGACGTGAATCCAATGTCCAAGTTAAGCTAGAGATACAAAAAATCATCTAAGTAATCCAATCTACTCAAAATGCGTGATGCCATGCCTTATGCTTCATTTATAAGCATTTACTTAATGACCACAAATGATCAGTCTAGATGAATACTTTAACTGGTCGATCAACTTGACACGTCTGCACTAAATCGTCCATAACTTTTGATTAAGATCTTAGAATGAAACGAATCCAATGGCCACGTAAAGCTAGAGATACAAAAAATCATCTATGTAATCCAATCTACTCAAAATGCACGATGCCATGCATTATGCTTCATTTATGAGCATTTACTTAATGACCACCAATGATCAGTCTAGATGATCACTTTAGCTGGCCGATCAACTTGACATGTCCGCTCTGAATCGTCAGTAACTTACGATTTAGAGCTCAGAATGACACGAATCTAATGCTCACGTAAGCTAGCTCAAATTTCTATATTGTGAAAAAACTTGAGATAGAAATAGATACGACAAAGCGTTCAAGTAATCGATTCTATCCCAAACTGCATGATGCCACACATTATGCTTCATTTATAAGCATTTACTCAATGATCATCAATGATCAGAAGAATGTTCATTTTAACTGGCCGATTAACTTGACATGTCCGCACTAAATCCTCCGTAACTTTTGATTTAGAATGACACGAATCTAATGCCCACATTAAGCTAGCTCAATTTTCTATGTTGTGACAAAATTCGAGACAGTAATAGATATGACAAATCGTCCAAGTAATCCAATATATCCCGAACTGCTGAGTACCAATGATAAGTTTAGAATAATCACTTTATTTGGCCGATCAATTTGACATGTCTACACTTAATCATCCGTAACTTTTGATTTAGAGGTTAAAATGACACGAATCCAATGCCCCTGTTAAACTAGTTCAATTTTTTATATTTTGAAAAAATTTGATATAAAACTAGATACGACAAAGCGTCCATGTAATCCAATCTATCCCACATTGTATGATGTCATGCTTTATGCTTCATTTATAAGCGTTTACTTAATGAGCACCAATGATCAGTTTAGAATGATCATTTTAACTGGCCGATCAACTTGAGATATCCCCTCTGAATTGTCTGTAACTTATGATTTAAAGCGCAGAATTACACGAATCCAATGCTCACGTTAAGCTAACTCAATTTTTTATATTGTGACAAATTTGAGACAAAAATAGATACGTAAAAGCATTGAAGTAATCTAACCAATCCCGATTTTTGTGATGTCAAGCATTATGCTTCATTTATAAGTCTTTACTCAATGAGGACCAGTGATCAGTTAAGGAAGATCATTTTAACTAGCCGATCAACTTGACATGCCCGCACTAATTCATCTGTAACTTCTGATTTAGAGCTCATAATAATATCAATCGAATGCCCACGTTAAGCTAGCTAGATTTTTTATGGTGTGACAAAATTTGAGAAAAAACTAGAAACGACAAAGCGTACAAGTAATCCAATCTATCTCAAACTGCGTGATGCATGCTTTATGCTTCCTTTCTATGCGTTTACTTAATAAGCACCGATGATCAGTTTAGAATGATCATTTTAACTGGATGATCAACTTGACATGTCCCCTCTGAATCGTCTATAACTTATGATTTAGAGCTCAGAATGACACGAATCCAATGCCCACGTTAAGGTACCTCAATTTTTTATATTGTGACAAAATTTGAGACAGAAATAGATATAACAAGCGTCCAAGTAATCCAATCTATCCCAAACTGCGTGATGGCATGCATTATGCTTCATTTATAAGCCTTTACTCAATGAACTACAATGATCAGTTTGGAATGATCAATTTAACTGGATGATCAGCTTGACATGTGTGCACTAAATCGTCCATAACATTTGATTTAGACCTCAAAATGACACGAATCCAATGCCCATGTTAAGCTAGCTCAATTATCTATATTGTAATAAAATTTGTGACAGAAATAGATATGACAAAGCGTCCAAGTAATCCAATCTATCCCGATTGCGTGATGCCATGCATTATTCTTCATTTATAAGCTTTTACTCAATGAGCACCAATGATCAGTTTAGAATGATCATTTTAACTTGCCGATCAACTTGACATATCTGCATTAAATCGTCCGTAACTTTTGATTTAGAGCTCAGAATGACACGAATTCAATGGCCACGTTAAGGTAGCTCAATTTTCTATATTGTGATAAAATTTAAGACTAAAATTCTTTGACAAGTCCTCCAAGTTATCAAATCTTTCCAAAACTATGAGATGTCATGCATTATGGTTTATTTATCATCCTTTACTCAATGAGCACCAATAATCAGTTTGGAATGATCAATTTAACTAGCCGATCAACTTGACATGTCTGCACAAAATAGTCCGTAACTTTTTTTTATAGCTCATAATGACACGAATCCAATGCGCATGTTAATCTTGCTCAATTTTTTATATTGTGACAAAATTTGAGAAAAAATAGATCACTTTTATAAGCGTTTACTCAATGAAGTAATCAAATCTAGCCAAAACTGCGTGATGCCATGCATTATGCTTCATTTATAAGCGTTTACTCAATGAGCACCAATGATTAGTTTATAATGATCACTTTAACTGGCCAATCAAATTGACATGTTTGCACTAAATCGTCCATAACTTTTGATTAAGACCTTATAATGACACGAATCCAATGCCCACGTTAAGCTATAGATACTTAATGACCACCCACTACAAGAAAACATTAACATTTCCGACGGTATTTCCGATGGAAATAAAACCGTCGGAATTTTCCAACGCTAGGGCGACGATTTTCCGACGGAATACCGAGGGAACGTAATTTGTCGGAATTCGTCGGTAATTCCCGACACTTGAACCACCATTGGGAAATCTTTGGTAAAACCTGATGGCAAACAGTCGATTTTACGACGAACGCATTGTCGTCGGTATCTCCTCTTGAAACCATCGCAAATTACTGACGAAATTCAGACCATCGGATTTTTTCCAACGACTTCCCGATGGCGTGTTGTTTTTACTATCCCTCCGGAATCCATCAGGAATATGCCGATGGGATGACATCGAGTATTGTCGGTTAGTCATCGGAAATATCCGACCATGGTCAGAATCCGTCGGAAATCCGACGAAAACTGAAGAATAATCTATTAAAAATTTGTGATTATCTGGCAGTTGTCGGAAACCATCGGAAATTCATCGGAAAAGGAAGAATAGTCTATTAAAAATTTGTGATTATCCGGTAGTGGTCAAAAACCGTCGGAATTTCGTCAGAAAACGGAATATTCTTAAGAATAAAAAATTTAAAATTTGTGAATGTATGTTAAAAATTCGTAATAATCTGTTAAAAATTCGTGATAATATCTAATTTTCACTATAAATACGCTATGCTCTTTCACAATTTCATCAGAACAAAAAAATTTAAGAAAATGTGTTCTTCGGGTTCTTATGATTATTTTTGATCGTGGATGGAGAAACCTCGATATGATTCAACAATGGGGGAATTGATTGATGAATTTGCGCAAGGTGTTGAAGAGTTCATGTCATTTGCAACAAACAATAGCATGACATCGGAATACGGTAAAATGTATTGTCCATGTATTAAAGGTCGAAATCATAGATTAATCTCTGTTAGAGAAGTACGTAATCATTTGTATAGGACTGGATTTATGCCGGGTTACAAAATTTGGTATTCACATGGAGAAACTGATGCAACGATGCAATATTATGGTAGTACTTCAAAAAGGATAGATAGTACTAATATTAGGGTAGAGGAACCGGCATCACAAGTTGATATCAACGGAGGTACTGTTCAGATGGTAAATGATGCATTTCGTGAACAAAAAACATCGTACATTGAAGATAGTAGCAGAATAGAGGAACCTAATTTGGAAGCCCGGAAATTTTTTGATATGTTAGATGCATCCAAGCAGCCTTTGTATAAAGGATGTAGAGATGGATTATCGCCTTTATCTGCTGCAAGCAGGTTGATGACGATAAAGACGGATTTCAACTTGGCTGAAGATTGTGTGAATGCGATAGCTGATTTTGTTAGAGATATATTACCTGAAGATAATATTGCACCTGCTTCATATTACGAGGTTCAAAAACTTGTAGCTGGTCTTGGATTGCCATATCAGATGATCGATGTATGTATTGACAACTGCATGATCTATTGGAGAAATGATGAAAACCGCATGAAGTGCCGATTTTGTCACAAACCTCGATTTCAAGAGACAAGCGGTAGAGTACCTATTCCGCATAAACGGATGTGGTATTTGCCATTAACAGAGAGGTTAAAGAGGTTATATCAATCTGAACACACGGCAAAACCAATGAGATGGCATGCAGAACATAATTCGAATGGAGAAATTGTGCATCCCTCGGATGTAGAAGCATGGAAACATTTTCAATAGGTTTATCCTAGTTTTGCATATGAGCCTAGGAACATATACCTCAGGTTATCTACAGATGGATTCAACCCTTTTGGGAAGCATGGGAGGCAATACTTGTTGTGGCCAGTTATTGTGACACCTTATAATTTGCCTCCTTTGTTGTGCATGAAACGAGAGCTTTTGTTTCTAACAGTTCTCGTCCCCGGCCCAGAGCATCCTAAGCGATTGCTTGATATTTTCTTACAACCACTAATTCATGAGTTAAAAATATTGTGGGAAAATGGTGTCGAAGTATTCGATGTTTCCAACCAACAAAACTTGTTGATGCGAGCAGTACTTATGTGGACGATAAGTGATTTTCCAGCATATGGTATGTTATCAGGATGGTAGACGCATGGAAGATTAGCAAGCCCATATTGTCAAGATAATACTGATCCGTTCCAACTGAAACACGGACGAAAGACTAGTTGGTTCGATTGTCATCGTCGATTTCTATCACAAGATCATCCATATCGCCGGAGCACGACATTTTTTAGGAAAATAAAAAAATTTTTGATGCTCCACCTCCTATTCTTGACAGGAATTATATGGTGACTCAACTTAGAGATTTTGGTGTTGAGAGAACGGCTTCATGTGGAGGTAACGGACATTACCCTGTTGATGGTTGTGGTGAATACCATAATTGGCACAAGAAGAGCATTTTTTGAGATTTACCATATTGGAATGACCATTTGTTGTGCCATAATCTAGATGTTATGCACATTGAGAAGAATTTTTTCGACAACACAATAAATACCGTTCTAAATGTGTAAGGAAAAACAAAAGATAATTTGAAAGCTAGATTGGATTTGCCAGATATTTGTTCTCGGAAGGAACTACAGGTAATGTCAAATGGAAAATCATTGTCTCTCGCATTCCGGTTGGATGCGCATGCAAAAGACGAATTCTTTGACTGGATTAAGCATAGTGTCAAATTTCCAGATGGATACGCATCTAATTTTCATAATTGTGTTGATACTATTGAAGGTAAATTTTCAGGGATGAAAAGTCATGATTATCATGTTGTCATGCAAACACTATTCCCATTTGCCTTTAGCGACCTGCTGCCTAAAAACGTCCACGGAGCAATTGCAGATACGTTTACATTATTTTATATATAAATAATCATAATTTCATATAATATATGATATTAAAATATTTTTTTATGTAGGGATTACTGCTTTTTTCCAAGATTTATGTACAAGATCACTTACTGCAGACGATATACAAAATTTGGAGGAAACAATACCGGTTCTTATTTGTAACCTAGAGAAAATATTTCCACCAACATTTTTTGATGTTATGGAGCATCTTCCTATTCACCTCCCTAGAGAAGCAGCGCTTGGAGGACCTATTCAGTATCGATGGATGTATCTTTTTGAGATATATATGTTCCATCTAAAGAAAAAAGTTAAAAATCTTGCCAGGGTTGAAGGTTCAATCGTCGTACAAAGTATTAATGAAGAAACATCTAACTTCGCCAGCTACTTTTTTCCTTTGGAAGTCCAAACAAAAAACAGACGACCTGCACGACATGATGATGGAGGAGAAAAACCAAGATATCTAGTTTATGTGCCAGAAATATTTGCAAAAATTGGACGTTTAAGTGGAAAAGAGAAGACGAGACGCCTATCAGAGGAGGAACACAATCACTTGCATTTGTGTATTTTGACTAATTGCGATGACGTTTTGGAATATGGAAGATACATTGAATTAAATTTTGTTTTTAATTGTTATTATAATTTAATGTTAATTATTTTGTTCATAATTAACAGGATATACATGGAACAAAGACGTGTTCATATTGAGATTACACAGAGAATGAGTTGGTCGAACTTAAAAAAACCAAATTTCCAAGATGGTTGCATTTTTATGTTAGTGTTACCACAATTATGTAATTTTCAATAATAGTTTCATATTATATATATACATAATTGACTACATTCAATTATTTTGTAGGTTACTACTGGTTCTTCTAGGGGGATAATGTTTCCCACGTGGTTAGTTGAGTTGGTGATTGGTCCTACATTTACTACAAAATCTTATCCAATATACTGCACTTGTGGATATGCTTTTAAAAGTCATCGCGAAGGAAGCTCACAAACAACTTGTAATTATGGTGTATCATCTCAATCAGGAGAAATTGTATAAAACGGCGTTTTTTGTGAAATATTATAAATTCACTATCCATAAATTATTGATTTGAGGTGTATTGTGTTCTACTGTGACTAGTATGACCCTGTCATGGCTCAACGTCAAGACGAATTCGGTGTTACATCTGTCCACTCTCGTAAGCTACATCGAAAATATGATCCTTTTATACTTGCATCACAAGTGGACCATGTTTGTTACATTCGATATCCTCGTGTGAGGAACAAACAAGATCCTTGGATTACAGTCACCTCAATATATCCTAGAGGAATGGTATGTGGTATTACTGAATAAGAGCCTATGCAACAAAACACAATTGGTAACTTAGGTTCAATAGACACTTCTCTTGAAGTTAACCTTGTTGTTGATGACACCACGAACGGAGATTACAACGTGTTTCAAGATTCAAAAAAAGAGATTGGCGAGTTTGACGACCAAAATTCAGCTAATCCGGAATATTCATCAGATTCAGAATAAATTTGTGATAATAATATTTTTCCATATTTTAATTATAAATAAATTATCCTTTCTAAATTCAGATTCTGATTCAAATTTAATATTTTTTCCATACTAATTCATTTCTATATGTTTATAAATGCTTTCACGAAAAAATGAAAAAAGTAATGTTATTTTGTATGCATGTTGTTGTATACAAAATAAACTAAAACTTTTTAATAATATATAAATATTTTTTAGAAATATTGATTTACGTAGCCGATGGATTTCCGACGGTCTTGGTCACTCTATCGGAAAACCATCGGAATAAACTAAAACTTTTTTTAATAATATATAAATATTTTTTTGAAATATTGATTTACGTAACCGATGGATTTCCGAAGGCTTTGATAACTCCGTAGGAAAGCCGTCGGAAAACTAAATTTTTTTTTAATAATATAGAAATATTGATTTACGTAACCGACGGATTTCCGACGGCTTTGGTAACTCCGTCTGAAACCAGTCGGAAAACCGTTAATTGCAATATGTGCAAACCATTTGTAAGACATGCACGGGGTTTAAGCCATCTGACGGAAAACCGACGGATTTACGATGGCTTAAAATTTTATGCAGGAAACATAATTCCCAACGCGGGATTTTGCGAAAATATTTATTTGGTTTCCGACAGATTCCCGATGTTCATTTCTGTTGGAAATATGTAATATAACCTACGGCCGTTTCTTCTTCTTTCTCTCTCGTGTTTCTCTCATTCTCTTCTCAGCATTTTTGCCTCCCGCCGTACATCTCCGGAAATAGCCTTGAATCATGTAAGTTTTTAATTTTTATAGCATGAATAAGTTAATCGTCTTGATTTTGTAAGTTTTTAATTTTCATTCGCCTTGAATCATGCGTTTCGAATCCCTTTAGGAGTACACTTTAGTTTTCGGCCTTACACTTTAGTTTTACGTTGTCAATGGTCTTTATTTCTTCCCAAAATTGTATTGTACTGATCTTCTCAAAGGAGAAATAAGTAACAGGGACGACTTGAACTTTAGAATTGTTCAAAAGAGCATAAAGCAAGGACTGTTTATGGATAGGTCTTCTTCAAAAATAGGACCATGTGTTTCCTTTCAATTTTATTGTCTCTAATGAAATTTAAAAGAAAAACACCAAGTCAAAGTTTACTCGGTCAATTTCTAGAGAGAGACAGTATCGTGCATTGCAAATGGTGGTCAGTATCTTAAATTAAAAAGGAACTTTTCGGCTTTACACTTTCGTTTTAAATAATAAGTTTCATTTTTCCATATTTTTGTATATTTTGAATTTTATTTAATAGAAAAGTAATAACTATTTTTGAATATTTTGGATATTATTATTTGTTATTAATAAAATTTTATTTAAAAATTATTAAAATTACTTTTTTTTAAAAAATATCATAAAAATTAATAATTATAGGTTTATATTTAGTATTTAAAGTTTAAGTTTAATTTTTTATTTTAAATAAAAATAATTATTTCAAAGAGAAAATGCTAAATATTAAATTTAAATAGATTGATTAAATGTCGGAAATCATATGTGGTATCAAAAGTACCAAAGACGTGGTGAGTCGTCTATTTCGAGTTGTATACCAACTCAAGTTCCAGAATTTACAAATGATTCTTTCCGACCAATGACAATTGAAGAATTGCTTCAATAGCCTGGTCGTGAACTTCTTACTTTTCTCCATCCGAGGCATCAAGGAAATTCGACATGGTAAATAAAATTTTCTATAATTATATTTAAAATAATTATTTAAACGATGCTTTAATAAAAATTCATAGGTTTGGTATTTCAAACAACGGAATAAGCAAATCCATATTAAAAATGCTTTATTCCCTTTTGAACTAACCATATACCAAATTTAAAGATATTCCATACGAAGAACGTCAGATTTGGTTCAGACGTTTGCGGTATGTTATTTAATTTTTAAATATATAATTGTTTTAAATAGTTTTTAATAATATTTTTTAGTAATATATAAGTAAATTTCGCAGCAAGAATTTACATGGGATCCCATGAACACAAAATTGGTGGAAGAAGCTTTCCAAAAAGAGGATGCAGTACAATTTTCCCGCCACATGAACGAGTGGAAACAAAAATAGAAAAAGGGAAAAGATAAACCAAGAGGGTTGGATGAGTCGGTTTGGAAAGACTTTATTCATTATTGGGAATCTTCCAGCACTGAGGTCATCTCGAGAACTAATTCGGGAAACCGGATGAGCGACCGCGGAGGCAAAGGTATTTACATTCACAATTCCAGATCGACTAGTTTTCTGAAACGAGCCGATCAATTGGTAAATTAGTTATTGTATTAATTTTATTTATTATTATTTGGAAATTTTAAATTATGAATTTAGAATTTTTTTACTTTTAGGCACAAAAAATTGGAGCACCTCCAGATCACTTGCAACTTCTCGAGGCCGTCCACATGAACAAAAATACTAGTCGCATCCAACATGGTCTCGTTAGTGAGATCATCGAAAAAATAAAAAAGAAAAAAGTGATATTTTAACCCAGCCGTCTCAAGTTGGTTCTTCATCTTTGGTCGCCGAATTGCCTCGTTTCGAGATTAACCATCTCGTTCTTGATGTAAGTTTGATTTGTTTTATAATTAATATTATAATAACTTTCTAATCATATTTTTTTGTTTTTACAGGAAGTACCATTTTCTATGAATCGTCTTCCAGGACTCGGGAGAGTTGCAGATACCGGTGGTGCAACATATGCAGCTAGAAATGAGGAGAATGAACAGATAAAAGAACAAATGGCGGCTATGAAAATAGAGATGAATAATCTCAAAAATATTGTAGATATGATGAGAAACAAGTTTTCTAATGACTATTTTTCTCCTCCTTCTCCTCCGGTCCCTCCGTTGTAATTTGTATTTAAAACAATTGTTTAATTATTATATTTGTAATTAGAATATTATTTTTATTAAATGTATTATTATTTTCTAAGATATCTAAAAATATTAATTTAATTTAATATAAATATTTTTAATAAATATATTTTAAAAATATTTAATGAATAATTTAAAAAAAATAAATATTTTAATTTTTTTCAATTATTTGGTTATTTTCGACGGATGCTGTCGTCGGTAATTTCCGACGGAAGTTTCCATCGGAAATATGTCGCCTAACTCCCAACGGGTAAAAACCGTCGGGATATATCATCGGTTTACATTCCCGATGGTAATAGTCATCGGAAAACAATCCATTGCAAATTCGTCGGGAAGTTCCGACAGAAGTGTTTCATCGAATATCCGTCGGAGTTTTCCGATGGCATGAACCTATCTTCTATCCGTCGGAAGTTTTCGATGGAACAAATCCATCGAATATCCATCGGTAATTTCCGACGGCATGTGTCCATCGCCAATTCGTCGGAAGTTGCCGATGGCCAGTTTTATCGCCAATCCGTCAGAAATTCCTGATCCTTTCCCGATAGAAATTAATTTCCAACAAAATAGTCCCTACCGACAATAATCGTCAGAAAATAGTCGGTAATCAGTCTTCTCGATGTATTTCTGACGAAACTGGCCATCGGAAATTTGATGTTTTCTTGTAGTGACCAATGATCAGTCTAGATGATCACTTTAACTGGCCGATCAAATTGACATGTCCGCTCTGAATCGTCAGTAACTTATGATTTAGAACTCATAATCACATGAATCCAATGCTCACGTAAGTTAGCTTAAATTTCAATATTGTGACAAAATTTGAAACAGAAATAGATACGACAAAGCATCCAAGTAATCTAATCTATCCCAAACTTCATGATGCCACACATTATTCTTTATTTATAAGCCTTTACTCAATGAGTATCAATGATCAGAAGAATGATCATTTTAACTACCCGATTAACTTGACATGTACGCACTAAATCGTCCGTAACTTTTGATGTAGACTTCAGAATGACAAGAATCAAATGCCCACGTTAAGCTAGCTCAATTTTCTATAGTGTGACAAAATTTGATACAGAAATAGATATGAAAAATCATCCAAGTAATCCAATCTACCCCGAACTGCGTGATGCCATGCATTATGCTTCATTTATAAGCCTTTACTTAATGAACACCAACAATCAGTTTGGAATGATCAATTTAACTGGCCGATCAATTTGACATGTCTCTACAAAATCATCCGTTACTTTTGTTTTATAGCTCATAATGACATGAATCTAATGCACACATTAAGATTGCTCAATTTTAAATATTGTGACAAATTTTGAGAAAGAAATAGCCAAAACTGTGTGATGCCATGCATTATGCTTCATTTATAAGCCTTTAGTCAGCGAGCACCAATGATCAATTTATAATGATTACTTTAACTTGCCGATCAACTTGATATGTCTATAATAAATCGTCCATAACTTTTGATTAAGACCTTAGAATGACACGAATTCAATATCCACGTTAAGCTAGAGATACAAAAAATCGTCTAAGTAATCCAATCTAGTGAAAATGTGTGATGCCATGTCTTATGTTTCATTTAAAAGCGTTTATTTAATGACCACCAATGATCAGTCTAGATGATCACTTTAACTGCCCTATTAACTTGACATGTCTGCTATGAATCCTGAGTAACTTATGATTTAGAGCTTAGAATCACATGAATCCAATGTTCACGTAAGTTAGCTCAAATTTCTATATTGTGACAAAATTTGAGACAGAAATAGATACGACAAAGCATCCTAGTAATCTAATCTATCCCAAACTGCATGATGCCACACATTATGCTTCATTGCATTTACTCAATGAGCATCAATGATCAGAAAAATGATCATTTTAACTGGCCGATTAACTTGACGTCTCCGCACTAAATCATCCATAACTTTTTATTTAGACCTTAGAATGACAAAAATCCAATGCCTACGTTAACTAGCTCAATTTTCTGTATTGTGACAAAAACTGAGAAAAAAATAGATATGAAAAATCATCCAAGTAATCCAATCCATCGCGAAGTGTGTGATGCCTTGCGTTATGCTTCATTTATAGGCCTTTACTCAATGAACACCAATGATCAGTTTGGAATGATCATTTTAACGGGCCGATCAACTTGACATTTTGGCACTAAATCGTCCGTAACTTATGATTAAGACCTTAGAATGGCACAAATCCAATGCCCACGTTAAGCTAGAGATACAAAAAATAATCTAAGTAATCCAATCTAGTCAAAATGCGTGATGCCATGCCTTATGCTTCATTTATAAGCGTTTACTTAATGAAAACCAATGATCAGTCTAGATGATCACTTTAACTGGCTGATCAAATTGACATATCCGCTCTGAATCGTCAGTAACTTATGATTCAGAGCTCATAATCACATGAAGCCAATGCTCACATAAGTTAGCTCAAATTTCTATATTGTGACAAAATTTGAGACATAAATAGATATGACAAATCATCTAACTATTCTAATCTATCCCAAACTGCATGATGCCACACATTATGCTTCATTTATAAGCATTTACTCAATGAGCATCAATGATTAGAAAAATGATCATTTTAACTGGCCGATTAACTTGACGTCTCCGCACTAAATCATCCATAACTTTTTATTTAGACCTTAGAATGACAAAAATCCAATGCCTACGTTAACTAGCTCAATTTTCTGTATTGTGACAAAAACTGAGAAAAAAATATATATGCAAAATCATCCAAGTAATCCAATCTATCGCGAAGTGTGTGATGCCTTGCGTTATGCTTCATTTATAGGCCTTTACTCAATGAACACCAATGATCAGTTTGGAATGATCAATTTAACTTGCCAATCAACTTGACATGCCTCCACAAAATCATCTGTAACTTTGTTTTATAGCTCATAATGATACGAATCTAATGCACACGTTAAGATTGCTCAATTTTCTATATTGTGACAATATTTGAGAAAGAAATAGATACGAAAAAGCATCCAAGTAATCAAATCTAGCCAAAACTGTGTGATGCCATGCATTATCCTTCATTTATAAGACTTTACTCAATGAGATGATCAGTTTAGAATGATCACTTTAACTGGCCGATCAACTTGATATGTCTGAACTAAATCGTTTATAACTTTTGATTAATACCTTAGAATGACACGAATCCAATGACCACGTTAAGCTAGAGATACAAAAAATCGTCTAAGTGTTACAATCTAGTAAAAATGCGTGATGCCATGCCTTATGATTCATTTATAAGCGTTTACTTAATGACCACCAATGATCAGTCTAGATGATCACTTTAACTGGCTGATCAAATTGACATATCCGCTCTGAATCGTCAGTAACTTATGATTCAGAGCTCATAATCACATGAAGCCAATGCTCACATAAGTTAGCTCAAATTTCTATATTGTGACAAAATTTGAGACATAAATAGATATGACAAATCATCTAACTATTCTAATCTATCCCAAACTGCATGATGCCACACATTATGCTTCATTTATAAGCATTTACTCAATGAGCATCAATGATCAGAAAAATGAACATTTTAACTGGCCGATTAACTTGACATGTCCGCACTAAATCATCCGTAACTTTTGATTTAGACCTTAGAATGACAGGAATCCAATGCCCGCATTAAGCTAGCTCAATTAACTATATTGTGACAAAATTTGAGACAGAAATAGATATGACAAATGATCCAAGTAATCCAATCTATCCCGAACTGTGTGTTGCCAAGCATTATGTTTCATTTATAAGCCTATACTCAATGAACACCAATGATCAGTTTGGAATGATCAATTTAACTAGCTGATCAACTTGACATGTCTCCACAAAATCATCCGTAACTTTTGTTTTATAGCTCATAATGACACGAATCCAATGCACATGTTAAGATTGCTCAATTTTTTATATTGTGACAAAATTTGAGATAAAAATAGATACGAAAAAGCATCCAAGTAATTAAATCTTGCAAAAACAGCGTGATGCCATGCATTATTCTTCATTTATAAGCCTTTACTCAATGAGCACCAATAATCAGTTTAGAATGATCATTTTAACTTGCCGATCAACATGACATATTCGCATTAAATAATCCGTATCTTTTGATTTAGAGCTCAGAATGACACGAATCTTATGGCCACGTTAAGGTAGCTCAATTTTCTATATTGTGATAAAATTTAAGACTAAAATTCTTTGACAAGTCCTCCAAGTTATCAAATCTTTTCAAAATGACGAGATGTCATGCATTATAGTTCATTTATCAGCCCTTACTCAATGAGCACCAATTATCAGTTTAGACTGATCAATTTAAATGGCCGATCAACTTGACATGTCTGCACAAAATATTTCATAACTTTTTTTTATAGCTCATAATGACACGAATCTAATGCGCACGTTAATCTTGCTCAGTTTTTTATATTATGACAAAATTTGAGAAAGAAATAGATACGAAAAAGCATCCAAGTAATCAAATATAGACAAAATTGTGTGATGCCATACATTATGCTTCATTTATAAGCCTTTACTTAATGACCACCAATGATCAGTTTAGAATGATCATTTTAATGGGCTGATCAACTTGACATTTTGGCACTAAATCGTCCGTAACTTATGATTAAGACCTTAGAATGACACAAATCCAATGCCCACGTTAAGCTAGAGATACAAAAAATAATCTAAGTAATCCAATCTAGTCAAAATGCGTGATGCCATGCCTTATGCTTCATTTATAAGCGTTTACTTAATGACCACCAATGATCAGTCTAGATGATCACTTTAACTGGCTGATCAAATTGACATATCCGCTCTGAATCGTCAGTAACTTATGATTCAGAGCTCATAATCACATGAAGCCAATGCTCACGTAAGTTAGCTCAAATTTCTATATTGTGACAAAATTTGAGACATAAATAGATATGACAAATCATCTAACTATTTTAATCTATCCCAAACTGCATGATGCCACACATTATGCTTCATTTATAAGCATTTACTCAACGAGCATCAATGATTAGAAAAATGATCATTTTAACTGGCCGATTAACTTGACGTCTCCGCACTAAATCATCCATAACTTTTTATTTAGACCTTAGAATGACAAAAATCCAATGCCTACGTTAACTAGCTCCATTTTCTGTATTGTGACAAAAACTGAGAAAAAAATAGATATGAAAAATCATCCAAGTAATCCAATCTATCGCGAACTGTGTGATGCCTTGCGTTATGCTTTATTTATAATCCTTTAGTCAATGAACACCAATGATCAGTTTAGAATGATCAATTTAACTTGCCGATCAACTTGACATGTCTCCACAAAATCATCTGTAACTTTTGTTTTATAGCTCATAATGATACGAATCCAATGCACACGTTAAGATTGCTCAATTTTTTATGTTGTGACAAAATTTGAGAAAGAAATAGATACGATAAAGCATCCAAGTAATCAAATCAAACCAAAACTGCGTGATGCCATGCATTATACTTGATTTATAAGCCTTTACTCAATGAGAACCAATGATCAGTTTAGAATGTCTGCACTAAATCGTCCATAACTTTTGATTAAGACCTTAGAATGACACGAATTCAATACCCACACTATGCTAGAGATACAAAAAATTGTCTAAGTAATCCAATCTAGTTAAAATGTGTGATGTCATGCCTTATGCTTCATTTATAAGCGTTTACTTAATTACCACCAATGATCAGTCTAGATGATCACTTTAACTGGCCGATCAACTTGACAAGTCTGTTCAGAATCGTCAGTAACTTATGATTTAGAGCTTAGAATCACATGAATCCAATGCTCACGTAAGTAATCTAATCTATCCCAAACTGCATGATGCCACACATTATGCTTCATTTATAAGCATTTACTCAATGAGTATCAATGATCAAAAGAATGATCATCTTAGCTCGCCGATTAACTTGACATGTCCACACTAAATCGTCCGTAACTTTTGATTAAGACCTTAGAATTACACTAATCCAAATCCCACGTTAAGCTATCTCAATTTTATATATTGTGACAAAATTTGAGACAGAAGTAGAAATGACAAATCATCCAAGAAATCCAATCTATCCCGAACTCCGTGATGCCACACATTATGCTTCATTTATAAGACTTCACTCAATGATCACCAATGATCAATTTGGAATGATCACTTTAACTGGCCGATCAACTTGACATGTGTGCACTAAATCGTCCATAACTTTTGATTTAGACCTCAGAATGACATGAATCTAATGCCCACGTTAATCTAGCTCATTTTTCTATATTTTGAAAAAATTTGAGACAGAAAAATATACGAAAAAGCGTCCTAGTAATCTAGTCTTGCCAAAACTGCATGATGCCATGCATTATGCTTCATTTATAAGCATTTACTCAATGAGTACCAATGAATAATTAAAAAAGATCATTTTAGATGGCCGATCAACTTGACATGTCCATACAAAACCGTTCGTAACTTTTGATTTAGAGCTCAAAATGACACGAATCTAATGCCCACGTTAAGCTAACTCAATTTTTTATATTGTGGCAAAATTTGACACAGAACTAGATACGGCAAAACGTCCAAGTAATGCAATGTATTCCAAACTGCGTGATGCCATCCATTATGCTTCATTCATAAGCCTTAACTAAATAAGCACCAATGATCAGTTAAAATATCATTTTAACTGGCCAATCAATTTGACATGTCCGCACTAAATCGTTCGTAACTTTTGATTTAGAGCTCGGAATGACACGAATACAATGCCCACGTTAAGCTACCTCAAGTTTTTATATTGTGTAAAAATTTGAGACAGAACTAGATACGACAAAGTGTCCAAGCTATCCAATCTATTCCAAACTGCGTGATGCCATCCATTATGCTTCATTTATAAGCCTTTACTCAATGAACACCAATGATCAGTTAAAAAGATCATTTTAACAGGCCGATCAACTTGACATTTCTGCACTAAATCGTTTGTAACTTATGATTTAGAGTTTAGCATGACACTAATCCAATGCCCACGTTAATTTAGCTTATTTTTTATATTGTGGCAAAATTTGAGACAGAACTAGATACGACAAAGCGTCCAAGTAATCCAATCTATTCCAAATTGCGTGATGTCATGCATTATGCTTCATTTATTATGGTTACCTTAATGAGCACCAATGATCAGTTTAGAATGATCACCTTAACTTGCCGATCAACTCGATATGTCCGCACTAAATCGTCCGTAACTTATGATTTAGAGATCAGAATGACACGAATCTAATGCCCACGTTAAGCTAGCTCAGTTTGCTATATTGTGAAAAAATGTGAGACAAAGGTAAATACAACAAAGCGTCCAAGTCATCCAATCTATATTAAACTGCATGATGCCACGCATTATGCTTTATTTATAAGCATTTACTCAATGAGCACCAATTATCAGAAGAATGATCATTTCAACTAGCCGATCAACTTGACATGTCCACACTAAATCGTTTGTAACTTATTTAGATCTCAGAATGACCCGAATCCAATGCCCACGTTAAGTTAGCTCAATTATCTATATTGTAACAAAATTTGAAACAGAAATAGATACGAGAAAGCGTCCAAGTAATCCAATATATCCCGATTTGCGTGATACCATGCATTATTCTTCATTTATAAGCTTTTACTCAATGAGCACCAATGATGAGTTTAGAATGATCGTTTTAGCTTGTCGATCAACTTGACATATCCGCAAAATCTTCCGTAACTTTTGCTTTAGAGCTCAGAATGACACGAATCCAATTGCCATGTTAAGGTAGTTCAATTTTCTATATTGTGATAAAATTTAAGATCAAAATTGCTTTGACAAGTCCTCCAAGTTATCAAATCTTTCCAAAACAACAAGATGTCATGCATTATACGTCATTTATCAGCCTTTACTCAATGAGCACCAATTATCAGTTTGGAATGATCAATTTAACTGGCCGATCAACTTGACATGTCTCCACAAAATCTTCCATAACTTTTGTTTTTAGCTCATAATGACAAGAATCCGATGCACATGTTAAGCTTGCTCAATTTTTTATATTGTGACAAAATTTGAGATAGAAATAGATACAAAAAAGCGTCCAAGTAATCAAATCTTGCCAAAACTGTGTGATGCCATGCATTATGTTTCATTTATAAGCCTTTACTCAATGAGCACCAACGATCAGTTTAGAATGATCACTTTAACTGGCCGATCAACTTGACATGTCTGCACTAAATTGTCCATAACTTTTGATTAAGACCTTAGAATGACATGAAGCCAATGCCCACGTTAAGCTAGATATACAAAAAATAATCTAAGTTATCCAATCTACCAAAATGTGTGATGCCATGCCTGATGCTTCATTTATAAGCATTTACTTAATGACCAGCAATGATCAGTCTAGATGACCACTTTAACTGGTCGATCAACTTGACATGTCCGCTCTAAATTGTCGGTAACTTATGATTTAGAGCTCCGAATGACACGAATCCAATGCTCACGTAAGCTAGCTCAAATTTTTATATTGTGACAAAATTTGAGACAGCAATAGATACGAAAAAGCATCCAAGTAATCCAATCTATCCCAAACTACGTGATGGCACACATTATGCTTCAATTATAAGCATTTACTCAATGAGCATCAATGATCAGAAGAATGATCATTTTAACTTGCCGATTAACCTGACATGTCTGCACTAAATTATATCTAATTTATGATTTAGATATTAGAATGACACGCTTCCAATGCCCACGTTAAGCTAGCTCAATTTTTTATATTGTGACAAATTTGAGTTAGTTATAGAAATGAGAAATCGTCCAATTAATCCTATCTATCCCGAACTGCGTGATGCCATGCATTATGCTTCATTTATAAGCCTTTACTCAATGAACACCAATGATCAGTTTGGAATGATCAATTTAATTGGCCGATCAACTTGACATGTGTGCACTAAATCGTCCATAACTTTTGATTTAGACCTTAGAATGACACGAATCCAATGCCCACGTTAAGCTAGCTCAATTTTCTACGTTGTGATAAAATTTAAGAGAGAGAAATACATACAACAAAACGTCCAACTAATCCAATCTATCTCAGACTGCGTGAAGCCATGCTTTATGCTTCATTCATAAGTGTTTACTTAATGAGCACCAATGATCAATTTGACATATTTGCTCTGAATTGTCCATAACTTATGATTTAGATCTAAGAATGACATGAATCCAATGTCGACGTTAAGCTAGTGTAAGTTTCTATATTGTGACAAAATTTGAGACCAAAATAGATACAAAAAGCGTTCAAGTAATCCAACCTAGCCAAAACTACGTGATGCCATGCATTATGCTTCATTTATAAGCCTTTACTCAAGGAGCACCAATGATCAGTTTAAAATGATTACATTAACTGGCCGATCAACTTGACATTTTCGTACTAAATCATCGGTAACTTTTGATTTAGAGATCAAAATGACACGAATCCAATGCGCACATTAAGTTAGCTCAATTTGCTATATAATGACAAAATTTGAGACAAAAATAGGTACGAAAAAGCGTCTAAGTAATCCAATCTATCCCAAACTGCATGATGCCACACATTATGCTTCATTTATAAGGATTTACTCAATGAGCACCAATGATCAGCTTAGAATGATCATTTTAACTGGCTAATCAACTTGACATGTCCGCACTAAAACGTCCGTAACTTTTGATTTAGACCTCAAAATGACAAGAATCCAATGGCCACGTTAACATAGCTCAAATTTCTATAAAATGACAAAATTTGATATAGAAATAGATTCAACGAAGCGTCAAAGTAATCAAATCTATCCCGAATTACGTGATGCCATGTATTATTCTTCATTTTCATTTATAAAATTTTACTCAATCAGCCCCAATGATCAATTCAGAATGATCATTTTAACTTGCCGATGAACTTGACATATTCGCCCTAAATCGTCCATAACTTTTGTTTTAGAGCTCAGAATGACACGAATCCAATGTGTACGTTAAGCTAGCTCAGTTCTATATTGTGATAAAATTTAAGGCTAAAATTGCTTTGACAAGTCCTCCAAGTAATCAAATCTATCTAAAAGTATGTGTTGTCAACCATTATGATTCATTTTTAAGCCTTTATTCAATGAGCACCAATGATCAGTTTGGCATGATCAATTTAACTGCCCGATCAACTTGACATATCTGCACTAAATCCTTCGTAACTTTTGATTTAGATCTAAGAATGACACGAATCCAATGCCCACGTTAAGCTAGCTCATTTTTCTATATTTTGACAAACTTTGAGACGGAAATAGATACGAAGAAGCATCCAAGTAATCCAATCTAGCCAAAACTGCGTGATGCCATGCATTACGCTTCATTTATAAGCATTTACTCAATGAGCACCAACATGATGCCATGCATTATGATTCATTTATAAGCTTTTAATAAATGAGCAATAATGATCAGTTTAGAATGATCACTTTAACTGGCCGAACAACTTGAAATCTACACACTAAATTGTCTGTAACTTATGATTTAGGGCTCAGAATGGCACGAATCCAATGACCACGATATGCTAGCTCAATTTTTTATATTGTGTCAAAATTTGAGACAGAAATAGATATGACAAAGCTTACAAGTAATCCAATCCGTCCGAAACAGCGGGATGGCATGTGAATATTCTTCTATTATAAGCTTTTACTCAATCAGCACCAATGATCAGTTTAGAATGATCATTTTAATTGGCCGATCAACTTGACTTGTCCGCACTAAATCGTCCGTAACTTTTGAATTAGAGCTTAAAATGACACAAATCCAATGAACGCGTTAAGTTAGCCCAATTTTCAATAGTATGACAAAATTTGAGACATAAATAGATACGACAAAGCATCCATGTAATCCAATCCATCCCAAACTACGTGATGCCATGCATTATTTTTCATTTATAAGTTTTTACTGAATGAACACCAATGATCAGTTTAGAATGATCATTTTAACTGGTCGATCAACTTGTCATGTCTGCACTAAACCATCCATAACTTTTGATTTATAGATCAGAATGCCACGAATTGAATCCCTACCTTAAGCTCGCTCAATTTTCTATATGTTAACAAAATTTGAGACATAATTTGATACAAAAATGAGTTGAAGTAATCCAATCTATCCAAAACTGTGTGATGTCATGCATTAGGATTCATTTATAAGCTTTTACTCAATGAGCACCAATGATCAGTTTAGCATGATCACTTTAACTGGCCGATCAACTTGACATATCCACAATAAATCGTCTGTAACTTTAAATTTAGAGCTTCGAATGACACGAATCCAATGCCCTTGTTAAGCTAGCTTAATATACTATATTTTGACATAATTTGAGATAGAAATAGAGACGGCAAAGCATCCAAATAATCCAATCTATCGAAAAATGTGTGATGCCATGCTTTATGCTTCATTTATAAGCCTTTAATTAATGAGCACCAATGATCAGTTTAGAATGATCATTTTAATTGGCCGATCAACTTGACATGTCTGTACTAAATCGTACATAACTTTTGATTTATAGCTCAGAATGACACGAATCCAATACTCACATTAAGCTAGTTCAATTTCTATATTGTGACAAAATTTAAGACAAAACTAGATACAACAAAGCGTCCAAGTAATCCAATCTATCCCAAATTGTGTGATACTATGCCTTATGCTTCATTTATAAGCCTTTACTTGGTGAGCACATATGAGTAGTTTAGAATGATCACTTTATCTAGCCGATCAACTTGACATGTCCACACTAAATCGATCATTACTTTTGATTTAGAGCTCATAATGATACGAATAGTCCACGTTAATCTAGCTCAATTTTCTATATTGTGACAAAATTTGATACAGAAATAGATACGAAAAAGTGTACAAGTAATCCAATCCATCCCAAACTGCGTGATTCCATGCATTTTTGTTCAATTATAAGCCTTTACTGAATGTGCACCAATGGTTAGTTTAGAATAATCATTTAAATTGGCTGATCAACTTGACATGTCCGAACTAAATCGTCCGTAACTTTTGATTTAAAGCTTAAAATGACACGAATTCAATGCCCACGTTAAGCTAGCTCAATTTTCTATAATATGAAAAATTTGAAACAGAAATAGATATGAAAAAGCGTTCAAGTAATCTAATCCATCCCAAACTGCATGACGGCATGCATTAGCTTTCATTTATAAGGTTTTACTGAATGAGCACCAATGATTAGTTTAGAATTATCATTTTAACTTACTAATCAACTTGTCATGTCTGCACTAAATCGTCCATAACTTTTGATTAATAGCTCTGAATAACACGAATCCAATGCCTACGTTAAGCTAGCTCAATTTTCTATATGCTAACAAAATTTGAAACAGAAATTGATACGAAAATGAGTCCTAGTAATCCAATCTATCCAAAACAAATTGATGCCATACATTAGGATTCATTAATTAGCTTTTACTCACTGAGCACCAATGATCAGTTTAGAATGATCACTTTAAATGTCTGATCAACTTGACATATCCACACTAATTCGTCTATAACTTTTGATTTCGTGCTAAGAATGACACGAATCCAATGCCCTCGTTAAGCTGGCACAATTTTCTATATTTTGACAAAATTTGAAATAGAAATAGATACGACAAAGCGTCCAAGTAATCTAATCTATCCTAAAATACGTGATGCTATACTTTTTTCTTCATTTTTAAGCATTTTTAATCCAATCTATCACCTTAACTGGCCACACTATATCATCCGTAACTTTTGATTTAGAGCTCAGAATGACACGAATACAATGTCCACGTTAAGCTAGTTGAATTTTCTATATTGGGACAAAATTTGAGATAGAAATAGATACGTAAAAGCGTACAAGTAATCCAATCCATCCCAAACTCCGTGATGCCATACATTATTCTTCATTCATAAGCTTTTACTCAATGAGCACCAATGATCAGTTTACAATGATCATTTTAATTGGCCGATCAACTTGACATGTCCGCACAAAATCGCTTGTAACTTTTGATTTAGAGCTTAAAATGATACGAATCCAATGCCCACATTAAGATAGATCGATTTTCTATAATATGACAAAATTTGAGACAAAAATAGATACAACAAAGTGTCCAAGTAATCCAATCCATCCCAAAATGCGTGATGCCATGCATTATTTTTCATTTATAAGGTTTTACTCAATGAGCACCAATGATCACTTGTTATGTCTGTACTAAATCGTCTATAACTTTTGATTCATAGCTCAAAATGACACGAGTCCAATGCCCTTCTTAAGCTAGCTCAATTTTCTATATTTTGACAAAATTTGAGAGAGAAATAGAAAAGACAAAACGTACAAGTAATCCAATCTCTCCCAAACTGTGTGATGCCATGCTTTATTCTTCATTTATATGCCTTTACTTAATGAGCACCAATGACCAGCTTAGAATAATCATATGAACTGGCCGATCAATTTGACATGTCCGCCATAAATCGTCCATAACTTTTGATTTAGAGATCAAAAGACACGAATCTAGTGCCCACGTTAAGATAGCTCAATTTTCTATATTGTGACAAACTTGAGACAAAATAGATATGACAAAGCATCCAAGTAATCCAATCCATCTCAAACTACGTGACGCCCTGCACTATTTTTCATTTATAAGCTTTTACTCAATGAGCACCAAATGTGAGTTTAGAATGATCCTTTTAACTCACGGATAAACTTGACATGTCTGCTCTAAATCGTCCGCTACTATTGATTTAGAGATCAGAAGATATGAACCCAATACCCACATTTAGCTTGCTCAATTTTCAATATTGTGACAAACTTTGAGAAAGCAATAGATACTGTCATGCATCCAAGTAATCCAATCTATCCAAAACTCTGTGATGCCATGCATTATTATTCATTTATATGCCTTTACTCAATGAGCACCAATGATCACTTTACAATGATCACTTTAACTGGCCGATCAACTTGACATATCCACAATACATCGTCTGTAACGTTTGATTTAGAGCTCATAATGACACCACGTTAAGGTAGCTCAATTTTCTATATTTTGACAAAATTTGAGATATAAATGGAGACGACAAAGTGTCAAACTAATCCAATCTATCCCAAAATGCGTGATGCCATGCTTTATGCTTCATTTATAAACCCTTACTTAATGAGCACCAATGATCAGTTTACAATAATCATTTTAACTGGCTGATCAACTTGACATGTTTGCACTAAATCGTCCATAACTTTTGATTTATAGCTCCGAATGACACGAATCCAATACCCACATTAATGTAGTTCATTTTTTTCTATATAGTGACAAAATTTGAGACAAAACTAGATACATAAAAACGTCCAAGTAATCCAATCTATCCCAATATGCGTGATGCCATGCCTTATACTTCATTTATAAGCCTTTACTGAATGACCACCAATTATCAATTTAGAATGATCATTTTAATTGGCCAAGCAACTGGACATGTCCGCACTAAATCGTATATAAATATTGATTCAAAGTTCAGAAATACAACAATTCAATGCCCTTGTTAAGTTAGCTCAATTTTCTATATTTTGACAAAATTTGAGATAGAAATAGAGACGACAAAGCGTTCAAACAATCCAATCTATCTCAAACTGTGTGATGCCATGCTTTATTCTTCATTTATAAGCCTTTACTTAATGAGCACCAATGATCATTTCAGAATGATCAATTTAACTGGCCGATTAACTTAACATATCCGCACTAAATCGTCCGTAAGTTTTGATTTAGAGCTACAAATCTAATGCCCATGTTAAGCTAGCTAAATTTTCTATAGTGTAACAAAATTTGAGAAAGAAATAGATACGACAAGGCATCCAATTAATGCAATATATCCAAAACTGTGTGATGCCATGCATTATGCTTCATTTATAAGCCTTTACTCAATGCGCAACAATGATCAGTTTAGAATGATCACTTTAACAACCGATCAACTTGACATGTTCGCATTAAATGGTCCGTAACTTTTGTTTTAGAGCTCAAAAACACACGAATCCAGAGCCCACGTTAAGCTAGCTCAATTTTCTATATTGTGACAATCTTTGAGACAGAAATATGTATGACAAAGCGTCCAAGTAATCCAATCGATCCCAAACTACGTGATGCCATGCATTATTCTTCATTTATAAGCTTTTACTCAATGAGCACCAATGATGAGTTTAGAATGATCCTTTTAACTTGCCGATCAACTTGACATTTCTGCACTAATTCGTCCATAACTTTCGATTTATAGCGTAGAATGACACGAATCCAATTCCCACATTAATATAGTTTAATTTTCTTTGTTGTGACAAAACTAGATACGACAAACCGTCCAAGTAATCCAATATATCCCAAACTGCGTGATGCCATGCATTATGCTTCTTTTGTAAGCCTTGACTCAATGAGCACCATTGATCAGTTTAGAATAATCATATTAACAGGCCGATCAACTTGACATGTCCGCACTAAATCGTCCGTAGCTTTTGATTTAGAGCTCAGAATGACATGAATCCTATGTCCACGTTACGCTACCTCAATTTTTCTTTATTTATGACTAAATTTAAAATAGAAATAGAGACGACAAAGCATCCAAGTAATCCAATCTATCCCAAAATGTGTGATGCCTTGCTTTAACTTGACATGTCCGCACTAAATCATCCATAAGTTTTGATTTATAGCTCAGAATGACACGAATCCAATGCCGACATTAAGGTAGTTCAATTTTCTATATCGTGACGAAATTTGAGACAAAACTAGTTACGAAAAATCGTAAAAGTAATCCAATCAATCCCAAACTGCATGATACCATACATTATGCTTCATTTATAAGCCTTGACTAATTGAGCACCAATGATGAGTTTAGAATAATCATATTAACAGGCCGATCAACTTGACATGTTCGCACTAAATCGTCCGTAACTTTGGATTTAGAGTTCAAAATGACACGAATCCAATGCCCACGTTAAGCTAGCTCAATTTTCAATATTTTGACAGAATTTGAGACAGAAATAAAGACGAAAAAGCATCCAAGTAATCCAATCTATCAAAAATGCCTGAGGCCATGCTTTATGCTTCATTTATAAGCCTTTACTTAATGAACACCAATTATTAGTTTAGATTGATTACTTTAACTGCCCAATCAACTTGATATGCCCGCACTAAATTGTCCACACTAAATTGTCCACACTAAATCGTCCGCATTGATTTAGAGCTCAAAATGACACGAATCCAATGCCCACGTTAAGCTAGCTATAATTTCTATATTGTAATAAAATTTGATACAGAAATAGATACGACATAGCGTACAAGTAATCCAATCTATCTAAAACTGTGTGATGTCATGCATTATACTTCATTTATAAGCCTTTACTCAATGTGCACCAATGATCAGTTTAGAATGATCACTTTAACTAGCCGATCAACTTGACATTTCCGCACTAAATCATTAGTAACTTTTGATTAAGATCTTAAAATGACACGAATCCAATGCCCACATTAAGATAGCTCAATTTTCTATAGTTTTGATTAAATTTAATATTGAAATCGAGACGGCAAAGCGTCCAAGTAATCCAATCTATCCCAAAATGTGTGATGCCTTGCTTTATGCTTCATTTATAAGCATTTACTTTATGAGCACCAATGATCAATTTAGAATGATCACTTTAACTAGCCGATCAATTTGACATGTACGAACTAAATCGTACGTAACTTTTGATTTATAACTCAGAATGACACGAATCCAATGCCCACGTTAAGCTAGCTCAAATTTCTATATTGTAACAAACTTTGAGACAGAAATACATAAGACAAAGCATCCAAGTAATCCAATCGATCCCAAACTACGTGAAGCCATGCATTATTCTTTATTTATAAGCTTGTACTCATTTATAAGATTAGTTTAGAATGATCCTTTTAACTGGCCGATCAACTTGACATGTGTGCACTAAATCGTCTGTAACTTTTGATCTATAGCTGAGAATGACACTAATCCAATACCCACATTAAGCTGGTTCAATTTTCTATATAGTGACAAAATTAGAGACATAACTAGATATGATAAAACATCAAATTAATCTAATCTATCCCAAATTACGTGATGCCATGCATTATGCTTCATTTATAAGCCTTGAGTCAATGAGCACCAATGATCAGTTTTGAATAATCATATTAATTGGACGATTAGAATGACACGAATCCAATGCCAACGTTAAGATAGCTCAATTTTCTATATTTTGAGAGAATTTGAGACAGAAATAGAGATGACAAAGCGTCCATTTAATCCAGTCTAGCAAAAAATGCGTGATGCCTTGCTTTATGATTAATTTATATGCCTTTACTCAATAAGCACCAATGATCAGTTTAGAATAATCATATTAACTGGCCGATCAACTTGACATGTCCGCAATAAATTGTCTATAGTTTTTGATTTAGAGCTCATAATGACACGAATCCAATGCCCACGTTAAGCTACATAAATTTTCTATATTTTGACAAAATGTAATATAGAAATAATCATATTAACTAGCCGATCAACTTGACATGTTCGCAATAAATTGTCTATAGTTTTTGATTTAGAGCTCATAATGACACGAATCCAATGCCCACGTTAAGCTACATAAATTTTCTATATTTTGACAAAATGTAATATAGAAATAGAGACAAAAAGCGTCCAAGTAATCCAATCTATCCGAAAACTGTGTGATGTCATGCATTATGCTTCATTTATAAGCCTTTACGCAATGCGCACCAATGATCAGGTTAGAATGATCACTTTAACTGGCCCATTAACTTGACATGTCCGCACTAAATGGTCCGTAACTTTTAATTTAGAGCTCCGAATGACCGTAATTCAATGCCCACGTTAAGTTAGCTCAATTTTCTCTACTGTGACAGACTTTGAGACTGAAATATATACGACAAAGCATCAAAGTAATCCAATCGATCCCAAAGTACATGATGCCATGCATTATTATTCATTTATAAGGTTTTACTCAATGAGCACCAATGATCAGTTTAAAATGATCCGTTTAACTCGCCGTTCAACTTGACATGAATACACTATATCATCCGTAACTTTTGATTTACAGCTCAAAAAACACATGAATCCAATGCCCACGTTAAGCTAGCTCAATTTTCTATATTGTAACAAAATTTGAGACAAAAATAGATAAGACAAAGCATCCAAGTAATCCAATCTATCTAAAACTGTGTCATGCCATGCATTATATTTCATTTATAAGCTTTTAGTCCATGTGAACCAATGATCAGCTTAGCATGATCACTTTAACTGGCCGATCAACTTGACATGTCCGCACTAAATCATTTGTAAGTTTTGATTTAGTGCTTAAAATGACACCAATCCAAAGCCCACATTAAATTAGCTCAATTTTCTATATTGTGACAAAATTTGAGAATGAAATAGATACAACAAAACGTCCAAGTAGTCTAATCTATCTCAAACTGCGTGATACCATGCATTATTCTTCATTTATAAGATTTTACTCAATGAGCACGAATGATCAGTTTAGAATGATCATTTTAATTGGCCGATCAACTTGACATGTCTGCACTAAATCGTCCATAACTTTTGATTTAGAGCTCCAAATGACACGAATCCAATGCCCACGTTAATCTAGCTCAATTTTCTATATTGTAACCAAATTTGAGACAGAAATAGATACGACAAAGCATCCAAGTAATCCAATCTATCTAAAACTGTTTGATGCCATGCATTATGCTTCATTGATAAGCATTTACCTAATGTGCACCTATGATCAGTTTAGAATGATCACTTTAAGTAGCCGATCAACTTAACATGTCTGCACAAAATCATTCGAAACATTTTATTTAGGACTTAAAATGACACGAATGCAATGCCCATGTTAAGCTAGCTCAATTTTCTATATTTTGATAAAATTTGAGACATAAATAGATACGAAAAAACATCAAAGTAATCCAATCCATCTCAAACTGCATGATGCCATGCATTATTCGTCATTTATAAGCTTTTACTCAATGAGCACCGATGATAACTTTAGAATGATATTTCTAATTGCCCGATCAACTTGACATGTTCGCACTAAATCGCACGTAACTTTTGACTTAGAGCTGAGAAACACACGAATCATGTGCCCACGTTAAGCTAGCTAATTTTTCTATATTGTGACAAACTTTGAGAAAGAAATAGATACGACAAAGCGTTCAATTAATCCAATCGATCCCAAACTATGTGACGCCATGCATTATTCTTCATTTATAATGTTTTACTCAATGAGCACCAATGATGAGTTTAGAATGATCCTTTTGGTTGCCGATCAACTTGCATATCTACACAAATTTGTCCATAGCTATTGATTTATAGATCAGAATGACACGAATCCAATGCCCACATTAAGCTAGTTCAATTTTCTATATTGTGACAAAATTTGAAACAAAACTAGATACGACAAAGCGTTCAGGTAATCCAATCTATCCCAAACTGCTTGATGCCATGCATTATGCTTCATTTATAAGCCTTGACGCAATGAGCACCATTGATTAGTTAGAATAATCATATTAACTGGCCGATCAACTTGATAAGTATGCACTAAATCGTCCATAACTTTTGATTTAGAGATCAGAATGATACGAATCCAATGCCCACTTTAAGATAGCTAAAGTTTCTATATTTTTGACTAAATTTAGTATAGAAATAGAGACAACAAAGCATCCAAGTAATCCAATATATACCAAAATGCGTGATGCCCTGCTTTATGCTTCCTTTATAAGCCTTTACTTAATGAGCACCAATGATCAGTTTAGATTGTTCACATTAACTGGCCGATCAACTTGACATGACCGCACTAAATCATCCATAACTTTTGATTTATAGCTCATAATGACACGAATCCAATGCCCACATTAAGCTATTTCAATTTTCTATATTGTGAAAAAATTTGAGACAAAACTAGATATGACAAAGCGTCCAAGTAATCCAATTTATCCCAAACTGCGTGATGCCATGCATTATGCTTCATTTATAAGCTTTGACTCAATGAGCACCAATGATCAGTTTAGAATAATCATATTAACTGGCCGATCAACTTGACTTGTACGCACTAAATCATCCGTAAGTTTTGATTTAGATCTCAGAATGACACGAATCTAATGCCAACGTTAATCTAGCTCAATTTTCTATATTTTGACAGAATTTGAGACAGAAATAGAGACGACAAAGCATCCAAGTAATCCAATCTATCCAAACTGTTTGATGCCTTGCTTTATGCTTCATTTATAAGCTTTTACTTAATGAGCACCAATGATTAGTTTAGAATGATCACTTTAACTAGCCGATCAACTTGACATATCCGCACTAAATCATTTGTAACTTTTGATATAGGGCTCAAAATGACACGAATCCAATGTCCACGTTAAACTAGCTCAATTTTCTATATTTTGATAAAGTTTGAGATAGAAATAGATACGACAAACCGTCCAAGTAATCTAATCCATCCCAAACTGTGTGATGCCATGCATTCTTATTCATTTATAAGCTTTTACTCAATGAACAACAATGATGAGTTTAGAATGATCATTTTAACTGGCTGATTAACTTGATATGTCTGCACTAAATTGTCCGTATAGCTTAGAATGATACGAATCCAATACCCACATTAAGCTAGTTCAATTTTCTATATTGTAACAAAATTTGAGACAAAACTAAATACGACAAAGCGTCCAAGTAATCCAATATATCCCAAACTGCGTCATGCCATGCATTATGCTTCATTTATTAGTCTTTCCTCAATGAACACCAATGATCAGTTTTTAATGATCACTTTAACTGGCCGATCAACTTGACATATCCACACTAAATTGTCAACTTTTGACTTAGGGCTCAGAAAAACACGAATCCAATGTCCCCATTAAGCTATCTAAATTTTCTATATTTTAACAAAATTTAAAATAGAAAAAAAGACGACAAAGCGTCCAAGTATTCAAATCTATCCCAAAATGTGTGATGCCATGCATTATCTTTCATTTATTAGCCTTTTCTCAATGAGCCTAATGATCTTTTTAGAATGATATTTTTAATTTGTCGATCAACTTGACATGTCCACACTAAATCGTCCATAACTTTTGATTTAGTGCTCTGAATGACACGAATCCAATGTCCTCGTTAAGCTACCTCAATTTTCTATATTGTGACAAAATTTAAGATAGAAATAGATACAACAAAACGTCGAACTAATCCAACCCTTCCCAATCTGCGTGATGCCATGCATTCTTCTTCATTTATAAGGTTTTACTCAATGAGCACCAATTATGAGTTTAGAATGATCATTTTAACTGGCAAATGAACTTGACATGTCCATAATAAATATTCCATAATTTTTTTGATTTATAGGTCAAAATGACACTAATCCAATACCCACATTAAGCTAGTTCATTTTTCTATATTGTGATAGAATTTAAGACAGAACTAAATACAACAAAACGTCCAAGTAATCCAATATCTCCCAAACTGCGTGATGCCATGCGTTATGCTTCATTTATTAGCCTTTCATCAATGAGCACCAATGATCAATCTAGAATGATCACTTTAACTGGCCGATCAACTTGACATATTCACACTAAATCATTGGTAACTTTTGATTTAGGGCTCAAAATGACACGAATCCAATGTTCATGTTAAGCTATCTCAATTTTCTATATTTTGACAAAATTTGGGATAGAAAAAGAGATGACAAAGCGTCCAAGTAATCCAATCTATCCAAAACTGCATGATGCCAAGCATTATCCTTGATTTATTTGACTTTTCTCAATGAGCACCAATGATCAGTTTAGAATGATCACTTTAACTGGCTGATCAACTTGACATGTCCATACTAAATCGTCCGGAACTTTTGATTTAGACCTCAAAATGACATGAATCCAATGTCCATGTTAATCTAGCTCAATTTTCTATATTTTCACAAAATTTCGGACAAAGAAAGAGATAGCAACGCGTCCAAGTATACCAATCTATCCCAAACTGCGTGATGTCATGCATTATCCTTCATTTATTAGCCTTTTCTCAATGACTACTAATGATCAGTTTATAATGATCACTTTAACTCGCGATCAACTTGATATCTGCACACTAAATCGTCAGTAACTTTTGATTTAGAGCTCCGAATGACACGAATCCAATGTCCACGTTAAGCTAGCTCAATTTTGTATATTGTGACAAAATTTGAGACAAAACTAGATACGAAAACGCGTCCAATTAATCTAATCTATCCCAAACTGTGTGATCCCATGCGTTATGCTTCATTTATAAGCCTTTATTTAATGAGCACCGATGATCAGTTTTGAAATATCACTTTAACTGGCCGATCAACTTGACATATCCCCACTAAATCATCCGTAACTTTTGATTTAGAGGAAACACACGAATCCAATGCCCACGTTAACCTAGCTCAAGTTTCTATATTGTAACAAAATTTGAGACAAAAATAGATACGAAGAACCGTCCAAGTAATCTAATCCATCCCAAACTGCGTGATACCATGCATTATTGTTCATTTACAAGCTTTTAGTGAATGAGAATCAATGATCAATTTAGAATGATCATTTTGACTGACCGCTCAACTTGACATGTCTACACTAAATCATCAATAACTTTGATTTGTTGCTCAAAATGACAAAAATCCAATACCCACATTAAGCTCGTTTAATTTTCTATATTGTGACAAAATTTGAGACCAAACTAGATATCAAAAAGCATACAAGTAATCCAATCTATCCCTAACAGCGTGATGCCATGCATTATGCTTCATTTAATAGTCTTTCTTCAATGAGCACCAATGATCATTTTAGAATGATCACTTTAAGTGGCCGATCAACTTGACATGTCCACACTAAGTCGTCCGTAACTTTTGATCTAGACCTCAGAATGACACGAATCCAATGTCCACGTTAAGCTGGCTCAGTTTTCTATATTGTGACAAAATTTGAGACAAAAATATATACGATAAAGCATCCAAGTACTCCAATCCATTCCAAATTGCGTGATGCCATGCATTATTCTTAATTTATAAGCTTTTACTCAATGAGCACCAATGATCAGTTTAGAATGATCATATTAACTGGCCGATCAACTTGACATGTCCCCACTAAATCGTCCATATCTTTTGATTTAGAACTCCGAATGACACGAATACAATGCCCACGTTAAGCTACGTAAATTTTCTATATTTTGACAAAATGTAATATAGAAATAGAGACAAAAAAGCGTCCAAGTAATCCAATCTATCCGAAAACTGTGTGATGTCATGCATTCTGCTTCATTTATAAGCCTTTACTCAATGCGCACCAATGATCAAGTTAGAATGATCACTTTAACTAGCCTATCAACTTGACACGTCTGCACTAAATGGTCCGTAACTTTCAATTTAGAGCTCCGAATGACAGTAATTCAATGCCCACGTTAAGTTAGCTCAATTTTCTCTATTGTGACAAACTTTGAGGTTGAAATAGATACGACAAAGCATCCAAGTAATCCAATCGATCCCAAACTACGTGATGCCATGCATTATTCTTCATTTATAAGCTTTTTCTCAATGAGCACCAATGACCAGTTTAAAATGATCCTTTTAACTGGCCGTTCAACTTGACATGTCTACACTAAATCGTCTGTAACTTTCGATTTACTGCTCAAAAACACATGAATCCAATGCCCACGTTAAGCTAGCTCAATTTTCTATATTGTAACAAAAATTGAGACAAGAACAGATAAGACAAAGCGTCCAAATAATCCAATCTATCTAAAACTGTGTCATGCCATGCATTATACTTCATTTATAAGCTTTTACTCGATGTGCACCAATGATCAGTTTAGAATGATCACTTTAACTGGCCCATCAACTTGACATGTCCGCACTAAATCATTGGTATGTTTTGATTTAGTGCTTAAAATTACACCAATCCAATGCCCACATTATATTTGCTCAATTTTCTATATTGTGACAAAATTTAAGAATGAAATAGATACAACAAAACGTCCAAGTAGTCAAATCTATCTCAAACTGCGTGATGCCATGCATTATTCTTAGATTTTACTCAATGAGCACCAATGATCTGTTTAGAATGATCATTTCAATTGGCCGATCAACTTGACATTTCCGCACTAAATCGTCCATAACTTTTGATTTAGAGCTCCGAATGACACGAATCTAATGCCCACGTTAAGCTAGCTTAGTTTTCTATATTGTAACAAATTTGAGACCGAAATAGACACGACAAAGCGTCGAAGTAATCCAATCTATCTAAAACTGTTTGATGCCATGCATTATGCTTCATTTATAAGCCTTTACTCAATGTGCACCTATGATCAGTTTAGAATGTTCACTTTAACTAGCTGATCAACTAGACATGTCCGCACTAAATCATTCGAAACATTTTATTTATGGCTTTAAATGACACGAATTCAATGCCCACGTTAAGCTAGCTCAATTTTCTATATTTTGATAAAATTTGAGACATAAATAGATATAAAAAAGCGTCAAAGTAATCCAATCCATCTCAAACTGCGTGATGCCATGCATTATTCCTCATTTATAAGCTTTTACTCAATGAGCACCGATGATAATTTTAGAATGATCATTCTAATTGCCTGATCAACTTGACATGTTAGCACTAAATCGCACGTAACTTTTGACTTAGAGCTTAGAATCACACGAATCACATGCCCCCGTTAAGCTAGCTCATTTTTCTATATTGTGAAAAAATTTGAGACAAAAATAGATACGACAAGGCATTCAAGTAATTCAATCAATCCCAAACTATGTGGTGCCATGCATTATTCTTCATTTATAATGTTTTACTCAATGAGCACCAATGATGAGTTTAGAATGATCCTGTTTGCTTGCCGATCAACTTGACATATCTGCAATAATTTGTCCATAGCTATTGATTTATAGATCAGAATGACACGAATCCAATGCCCACATTAAGCTAGTTCAATTTTCTATATTCTGACAAAATTTGAAGCAAAACTAGATACGACAAAGCGTCCAGGTAATCCAATCTATCCCAAACTGCGTGATGCCATGCATTATGCTTCATTTATAAGCCTTGACTCAATGAGCACCATTGATTAGTTTAGAATAATAATATTAACTGGCTGATAACCTTGAAAAATCCGCACTAAATTGTCCGTAACTTTTGATTTAGAGCTCAGAATGATATGAATCCAATGCCCACGCTAAGCTAGCTAAGTTTTCTATATTTTTGACTAAATTTAATTTAGAAATAGACGACAATGCATCCAAGTAATCCAATCTATGCCAAAATGCGTGATGTCTTGCTTTATGCTTCATTTATAGGCCTTTACTTAATGAGCACCAATGATCAGTTTAGATTGATCACTTTAACTGACCGATCAACTTGACATGACCGCACTAAATCGTCCATAACTTTTTATTTATAGCTCAGAATGACACGAATCCAATGCCCACATTAAGCTAGTTTAGTTTTCTATATTGTAGCAAAATTTGAGACAAAACTAGATACGACAAAGCGTCCAAGTAATCTAATTTATCGTGAACTGCGTGATGCCATGCATTATGCTTCATTTATAAGCTTTGACTCAATGAGCACCAATGATCAGTTTAGAATAATCATATTAACTGGCCGATCAACTTGACATGTCCGCACTAAATCATTCATAATTTTTGATTTAGAGCTCAAAATGACACGAGTCTAATGCCCACGTTAATCTAGCTCAATTTTCTATATTTTTGGACAGAATTTGAGACAGAAATAGAGACGACAAAGTGTCCAAGTAATCCAATTTTTCCAAACTGCTTGATGCCATGCTTTCTGCTTCATTTATAAGCTTTTACTTAATGAGCACAATTGATTAGTTTAGAATGATCACTTTAACTGGCCGGTCAACATGACATGTCCGTACTAAATCATTTGTAACTTTTTATATAGTGCTTAAAATGACACGAATCCAATGCCCATGTTAAACTAGCTCAATTTTCTATAACTTGATAAAGTTTGAGACAGAAATAGATACGACAAAACGTCCAAGTAATCCAATCCATCCCAAACTGCGTGACGCCATGCATTCCTATTCATTTATAAGCTTTTACTCAATGAACAGCAATGATGAGTTTAGAATGATAATTTTAACTGGCTGATCAACTTGATATGTCTGCACTAAATCGTCCGTATAGCTCAGAATGATACGAATCCAATACCCATATTAAGCTAGTTCAATTTTCTATATTGTAGCAAAATTTGAGACAAAACTAAATACGACAAAGCGTCCAAGTAATCCAATATATCACAAACTGCGTCATGCCATGCATTATCTTTCATTTATTTGCCTTTTCTCAATGAACACTAATGATCTGTTTAGAATGATATTTTTAATTTGTCGATCAACTTGACATGTCCGCACTAAATCGTCAGTAACTTTTGATTTAGTGCTCTGAATGACACGAATCCAATGTCCACGTTAAGCTGCCTCAATTTTCTATATTGTGACAAAATTTGAGATAGAAATAGATACGACAAAACGTCCAACTAATCCAACCCATCCCAAACTGCGTGATGTCATGCATTCTTCTTCATTTATAAGGTTTTACTCAATGAGCACCAATTATGAGTTTAGAATGATCATTTTAACTGGCTGATGAACTTGACATGTCTACACTAAATTGTCCGTAATTTTTTATTGATAACTCAAAATGACACGAATCCAATACCTACATTAAGCTAGTTCAATTTATGAAAAAGCGTCCAAGTAATCCAATCTATCCGAAACAGCGTGATGCCATGCATTATGCTTCATTTATTAGCCGTTTCTCAATGAGCACTAATGATCTTCTTAGAATGATATTTTTAATTTGTCGACAACTTGACATGTCCGCACTAAATCGTCCATAACTTTTGATTTAGTGCTCTGAATGACACTAATCCAATGTCCACGTTAAGCTGTCTCAATTTTCTATATTGTGACAAAATTTAAGATAGAAATAGATACGACAAAGCGTCCAAGTAATCCAATCCATCCCAAACTGCGTCATGCCATTCATTCTTATTCATTTATAAGCTTTTACTCAATGAACAGTAATGATAAGTTTAGAATGATCATTTTAACAGGCTGATCAACTTTATATGTCTGCACTAAATCGTCCGTATAGCTCAGAATGATACGAATCCAATACCCACATTAAGCTAGTTCAATTTTCTATATTGTAACAAAATTTGAGACAAAACTAAATACGACAAAGCATCCAAGTAATCCAATATATCACAAACTGCGTCATGCCATGCATTATGTTTCATTTATTAGCCTTTGCTCAATGAGCACCAATGATTAGTTTTGAATGATCACTTTAACTGGCTGAACAACTTGACATATCCACACTAAATTGTCTGTAACTTTTGATTTAGGGCTCAGAAAAACACGAATCCAATGTCCACATTAAGATATCTAAATTTTCTATATTTTGATAAAATTTGAAATAAAAAAAGAGACGACAAAGCGTCCAAGTATTCAAATCTATCCCAAACTGTGTGATGCCATGCATTATCCTTCATTTATTTGCCTTTTCTCAATGAACACTAATGATCTGTTTAGAATGATATTTTTAATTTGTCGATCAACTTGACATGTCCCCCCTAAATCGTCAGTAACTTTTTATTTAGTGCTCTGAATGACACGAATCCAATGTCCACGTTAAGCTGCCTCAATTTTCTATATTGTGACAAAATTTGAGATAGAAATAGATACGACAAAACGTCCAACTAATCCAACCCATCCCAAACTGCGTGATGTCATGCATTCTTCTTCATTTATAAGGTTTTACTCAATGAGCACCAATTATGAGTTTAGAATGATCATTTTAACAGGCTGATGAACTTGACATGTCTACACTAAATTGTCCGTAATTTTTTATTGATAACCCAAAATGACACGAATCCAATACCTACATTAAGCTAGTTCAATTTATGAAAAAGCGTCCAAGTAATCCAATCTCTCCCAAACAGCGTGATGCCATGCATTATGCTTCATTTATTAGTCTTTCCTCAATGAGCACCAATGACCAGTTTAGAATGATTACTTTAACTGGCCAATCAACTTGACATGTCCACAGTAAGTCATCCGTAACGTTTGATTTAGAGCTCAGAATGACATGAATCGAATGTCCACGTTAAGCTGGCTCAGTTCTCTATATTGTGATAAAATTTGAGATTCATTCCAACTAATATATACAACAAAGCATACAACTAATCCAGTCCATTCCAAGCTGCGTGATGCCATGCATTATTCTTCATATATAATCTTTTACTCAATGAGCACCAATGATCAGTTTAGAATGATCATTTTAATTGGCTGATCAACTTGACATGTCCGCACGAAATCATCTGTAACTTTTGATTTAGTACTCAGAATGACATGAATCCAATGCCCACGTTAAGATAGCTTAATTTTCTATATTGTGAAAAAATTTGAGACAACAATAGATACGAAAAAGCGTTTAAGTAATCTAATCCATCCCGAACTGCATGATGCCATGCATTTTTCTTCATTTATAAGCTTTTACTCAATGAGCACCAATGATGAGTTTAGAATGATCATTTTATTTGGTCGATCAACTTGACATGTCTGCACTAAATTGTCTAGAACTTTTGATATAGAGCTCAGAATGACACCTATCCAATGCCCACGTTAAGCTAGCTCAATTTTCTATATTTTGAATACATTTGAGAAATAAATAGATAAGAGATAAAGCATCCAAGTAATCCATTCCATCCAAACTGCGTGATACCATGCATTATTCTTCATTTATAAGCTTTTAATGAATGACCACCAATGATCAGTTTAGAATGATCATTTTAACTCGCCGATGAACTTGACATGTCTGCACTATATAGTCATAATGTCTGAGTTACTATCTCAGAATGACACGAATCCAATACCCACATTAAGCTAGTTCAATTTTCTATATTGTGACAAAATTTGAGACAGAGCTAAATATGAAAAAGCATCTGTAACTTTTGATTTATACCTCAGAATAACACGAATCCAATACCCACATTAAGCTAGTTCAATTTTCTATATTGTATGAAAATTTTAGACAGATCTAAATACGACAAAGCGTCGAAGTAATCTAATCTATCCCAAATTGCGTGATGACATGCATAATGCTTCATTTATTAGCCTTTCCTCAATGAGCACCAATGATCAGTTTAGAATGATCACTTTAACTAGCCGATCAATTTGACATGTCCACACTAAATCGTCCGAACTTTTGATTTAAATCTCAAAATTACACGAATCCAATGTCCACGTTAAGCAAGCTCAATTTTCTATATTTTGACAAATTTCAAGAGAAAAAGAGATGAAAAGCGTCCAAGTAATCCAATCCATCCCAAATTGCGTGATACATGGCATTATTGTTCATTTATAAGCTTTTACTTAATGAGCACCAATGATCAGTTTAGAATGATCATTTTGACATGTCGATCAACTAAACATGTCTGCACTAAATCATCCATAACTTTTGATTTATAGCTCAGAATTACACAAATCCAATATCCACATAAATCTAGTTCAATTTTCTATATTATTTGTGACAAAATTTGAGACAATACTAGATACGAAAAAGAGTCCAATTAATCCAATCTATCCCTAACAGCGTGATGCCATGCATTATGCTTCATTTACTTGTCTTTCCTCAATGAGCACCAATGATCAGTTTAGAATGATCACTTCAATTGGCATCAACTTGACATGTCTTTACTAAGTTGTCTGTAACTTTTGATTTAGAGCTCATAAGGAAACGAATCCAATGTCAACATTAAGTTGGGTCAATTTTCTATATTGTGACGAAATTTGAGACAGAAATAGATACGACAAAGCATCCAAGTAATCCCATCCATCCCGAGCTGCGTGATGCCATGCATTATTCTTAATTTATAAGCTTTTACTCAATGAGCACCAATGATAGTTTAGAATAATCATTTTAATTGGTCGATCAACTTGACCTGTCTGCACTTAATCGTCCGTAACTTTTGATTTAGTGCTCAGAATGACACCAATCCAATGCCCGCGTTAAGCTAGCTCAATTTTCTATATTGTGACAAAATTTGAGACAGAAAATTATGCGACAAAGTGTCTAAATAATCCAATCCATCCCAAACTGCGTGATGCCTTGAATTCTTCTTCATTAATAAGATTTTACTCAATGAGCACCAATTATCAGTTTGGAATGATCATTTTAACGGGCCGATCAACATAACATGCCTGCAATAAATCATCCGTAACTTTTGATTTTGTAGCTCAGAATGACACGAATCCAATATCCACATTAATCTAGTTCAATTTTCTATATTTGTGAAAAACTTTGAGACTTAATAAAATACGACAAATTGTCCAATTAATCCAATCTATCCCAAACTGCGTGATGCCCTGCATTATGCTTCATTTATTACCCTTTTCTCAATGACACCAATGATCAGTTTAGAATGATCCCTTTACCTGGCCGCTCAACTTGACATGTCCACAATAAATCATTTGTAACTTTTTATTTAGAACTCAGAATGACACGAATCCAATGTCCATGTTAATCTAGCTCAATTTTCTATACTTTGACAAAATTTGGGAGAGAAAAAGAGACGACAAAGTGTCCAAGTAGTCCAATCTATCCCAAACTACGTGATGCCATGCTTTATGCTTCATTTATAAGTCTTTACTTAATGAGCACCAATTATTAGTTTAGAATGATCACTTTAATTCGGCGATCAACTTGACATTTTCGCACTAAATCGTCCGTTACTTAATGCCCACGTTAAGCTAGCCCAATTTTCTATATTGTAAGAAAATTTGAGACAGAGATAAATACGACAAAGCGTCCAAGTAATCTAATCCATCCCAAACTTTGTGATTCCACGAATGAGCACCAATGATCAGTTAAGAATGATCATTTTAACTAGCCGATCAACTTGACATGTTTGCACTAAATCGTCCCGAAATTTTGATTTATACCTCAGAATGACACGAATCCAATACCCACATTAAGTTAGTTCAATTTTCTATATTGTGACAAAATTTGAGAAACAACAAGATACGACAAAGCGTATAAAAAATCCAATTTATCCCGAACTGTGTGATGCCATGCATTGTGCTTCTTTGATATGCCTTTACTCAGTGAGGACCAATGATCACTTTAGAATGATCACTTTAACTGCCCGATCAACTTGACATGTCCACACTAAATCGTCCATAACTTTTGATTTAGAGATCAGAATGACCATAACACGTTAACCTAGCTCAAGTTTCTATATTTTTACAAAATTTGGGAAAGAACTAGTTACGACAAAGCGTCCAAGTAATCAAATTTATCCCGAATGGCGTGATGTCATGCATTATGCTTCATTTATAAGCCTTTACCCAATGAGCACTAATGATCAGTTTAGAGTGATCAGCTTAACTTGCCGATTAGCTTGATATGTGCACAATAAATCATCTGTAACTTTTGATTACAGATCAAAATGACATGAATCCAATGCTCACGTTAAGCTAGCACAATTTTTTATATTTTGACAATATTTGAGATACAAATAGAGACGACAAAGCATCCAAGTAATCCCATCTATCCAATCCGCTTTGATGCCATGATGTATGCTTCATTTATATGCCTTTACTTAATGAGCACTAATGATTAGTTTAGAATGATAACTTTAACTGGCGATTACCTTGACATGTCCGCACTAAATCGTCTCTAACTTTTGATTTAGAGCTCAGAATGACACTAATCCAACGCCCACGTTAAGGTAGCTCAATTTTCTATATTTTAACAAAATTTGAGATAGAAATAGATACGATAAAATGTCTAAGTAATCTTATCTATCTAGAACAGTGTGATGACTTTACTCAATGAGCACCAATGAACAGTTTAGAAAAATCATATTAACTGGCCGATCAACTTGACATGTCCGCACTAAATCATCCGTAACTTTTGATTTTGATCTCAAAATGACATAAATAGAATGCCCACGTTAAGCGAGCTCAATTTTCTATATTGTTACAAAATTTATGACATAGCTAGATACAAGAAAGCGTCGAAACAATCAATCTATCCCAAACTCTGTGATGCCATACATTATGCTTTCTTTATAAGCCTTTACTCAATGAGCACCAATGGTCAGTTTAGAATGATCATATTAACTGGCCGATCAACTTGACATGTCCACACTAGATCATCCGTAATTTTTTTATTTTGAGCTCAAAAAGATACGAATCCAATACCCACGTTAAGCTTACTAAATTTTCTTTATTTTGCAAAAACTTTTGACCGACATAGAGATGACAAAACCTCCAAGTAATCCAATCTATCCCAAGTTGCGTGATGCCGTGTTTTATGCTTCATTTATAAGCCTTTACTTAATGAGCACCAATGATCAGTTCAGAATTATCATTTTAACTGGCCGATCAAGTTGACATGTCCGCACTAAATCGTTCGTAACTTTTGATTTAGAGTTTAGAAACAGACAAATCCAATGCCACGTTAAGCCTCAATTTTGTTATTTAAAAAAATTTCGAGATAGAAATATTGACGGCAAAGAATACAAGTAACCCAATCTATACAAAACCGTATGATGCCATGCATTATTCTTCATTTATAAGCATTTACTCAATGAGCACCAATGTTAAGTTTAGAAAAATCATATTAATAGGCCGATTAACTTGACATGTCCGGAATAAATCTTCCGGTACGTTTGATTTTGAGCTCAGAATGACACGAATCCAATGCCCACGTTATGCTAACTCAATTTTCTATATTCTTACAAAATTTGAGACAAAACTAGATATGACAAAGCATCCAAATAGTCTAATCTATACCCAATTGCGTGATGCCAGACAATATGCTTTATTTATAAGCCTTTTTCTCAATGAGCACCAATGATCAGTTTAAAATGATCATATGAAATGGGCGATCAACTTGATATATCCACACTAAATCGTCCGTAACTTTTGATTTAGAGCTCAGAAACACACGGATCCAATGCCCATGTTAAGCTAGCTCAATTTTCTATATTTTAACAAAATTTGAGATAGAAATAGAGACGATAAAGCGTCCATGTAATCCAATATATCCAAAACTGTGTGATGCCATGCATTATACTTCATTTATAAACCTTTACTGAATGAGCACCAATGATCAGTTTATAAAAATCATATTAACTGGCCGATCAACTTGACATGTCCGCATTAAATCGTCCATAACTTTTGATTTTGAGCTCAGAATGACACATATTCAATGCCCACGTTAAGGTAGCTCAATTTTCTATATTGTTTCAAAATTGGAGACATAATTAGATGCGAGAAAACGTCCAAATAATCCAATCTATCCCAAATTGCGTGATGCCATGCATTATCCTTCATTTATAAGCCTTTACTCAATGAGCACCAATGATCAGTTTAGAATGATCATATTAACTGGCTGATCAACTTGACATTTCCGCACTAAATCGTCCGTACTTTTTGATTTTGAGCTCACAAATGATACGAATATAATGCCCACATTAAGCTTGCTAAATTTTCTTTATTTTGATATTATCTATGACAGAAATAGAGACGAAAAAGCGTCGAAGTAATCCAATATATCCCAAGTTGCGTGATGCCATGATTTATGCTACATTTATAAGCGTTTACCCACTAAATCGTCCGTAACTTTCGATTTAGAGCTTAGAAACACACGGATCCAATGCCCATGTTAATCTAGCTCAATTTCATATATTTTAACAAAATTTTGAGATAGAAATAGAGACGGCGCAGTGTCCAAGTATTCGAATCTATCCAAAACTATGTGATGCCAGGCATTATACTTCATTTGTAAGCCTTTACTCAATGAGAACCAATGATCAGTTTAGAAAAATCATATTAACTGGCCGATCAACTTGACATATCCGCACTAAATCGTTCGTAACTTTTTATTTTTGAGCTCAGAATGACACTAATCCAGTGCACACTTTAAGCTAGCGCAATTTTCTTTAGTGTTATAGAATTTGAGACAGAACTAGATACAAAAAACTGTTCAAATAATACAATATATCCCAAATTGTAGTAATGCCAAGCATTATGCTTCATTTATAAGTCTTTACTCATTGAGCCCAATGAGCAGTTTAGAATGATCATATTAACTAGCTGATCAACTTGATATGTCAGCACGAAATCATCCATAACTTTTGATTTAGAGCTCAGAAACACATGAATCTAATGCCAATGTTAAACTAGCTCAATTTTCTATATTTTTGCAAAATTTGAGATAGAAATAGAGACGACAAAGTGTCCAAGTAATCCAATCTATACCAAACTGTGTGATGATATGCATTATGCTTCATTTATAAGCCTTTACTCAATGAGCACCAATGATCAGTTTAGGATAATCATATTAATTGGCCGATCAACTTGACATGTCCGCACTAAATTGTCCATAACTTTTTATTTTGAGCTCAAAATGACACGAATCCAATGCACACGTTAAGCTAGCTCAATTTTCTCTATTGTTACAAAATTTGAGACATAATTAGATACGATAAAGTGTCCAATAATCCAATCTATCCCAAATTATGTGATGCCATGCAATATGCTTCATTTATAAGCCTTTAGTGAATGAGCACCAATGATCAGTTTAGAGTGATCATATTAAGTGGCCGATCAACTTGAAATGTTCGCACTAAATCGTTCATTTTTTTTATTTTGAGCTCAAAATGACACAAATCCAATGCCAACATTAAGCTTGCTAAATTTTCTTTATTTTGACAAAAATAGTGACAGAAATAGAGACGACAAAGCGTCCAAGTAATCCAATCTATCTCAAGTTGCATGATGCCATGCTTTATGCTTCAACTATAAGGCTTTACTTAATGAGCACCAACGATCAATTTAGAATGATTAGTTTTCCTAGCCGATCAACTTGACATGTCCGCAGTAAATCGTCTGTAACTTTTGATTTTGAGCTCAGAAACACACAAATCCAATGCACACGTTAACCTAGCTCAATTTTCTATATTTTAACAAAATTTGAGATAGAAATAGAGATGACAAAATGTCCAAGTAATACAATCTATCCAAAACTGTGTGATTCCATGCATTATGCTTCATTTATAAGCCTTTACTCAATGAGCACCGGTTATTAGTTTAGAATAATCATATTAACTAGCCGATTGACTTGACATTTTTGCACTAAATCTTCCGTAACTTTTTATTTTGAGCTCCGAATGACACGAATTCAATGCCCACGTTAATTTGAGACAGAACCAGATACGACAAAGCATCCAAATAATCCAATCTATCCCTAACTGCGTGATGCCATGCATTATGCTTCATTTATAAGCCTTTGCTCAATGAGCACAAATGATCAGTTTAGAAGGATCATATTAACAAGCCGATCAACTTGATATTTCCGCACTAAATCGTCAGTAACTTTTGATTTAGAGCTCAAAAACACACGAATCCAATGCCCACGTTAAGCTAGCTCAATTTTCTATATTTTATCAAAATTTGAGATATAAATAGAGACGACAACGCGTCCAACTAATCCAATCTATCCAAAACTATCTGATGCAATGCATTATGCTTCATTTATAAGCCTTTACTCAGTGAACACCATTGACCAGTTTAGAATAATCATATTAACAGGCCGATCAACTTGACAAGTCCGCACTAAATTGTCCACAATTTTTGATTTTGAGATTAGAATGACACAAATCCAATGCCCACGTTAAGCTAGCTCAATATTCTCTATATTTTCAAAATTTGAGAAATAATTAGATACAACAAGGCGTCTAAATAATCCAATATATCCCAAGTTTTATGATTCCATGCTTTATGCTTCATTTATAAGCCTTTACTTAATGAGCACCAATGATCAGTTTAGACTGAATTTATAAGCCTTTACTTAATGAGCACCAATGATCAGTTTAGACTGATCACTATACATGGCCGATCAACTTGACATGTTCGCACTAAATTTTTTGCAACTCTTGATTAAGAGCTCAGAAATACACGAATCCAATGCCCAGGTTAAGTTAGCTCAATTTTCTATATTTGAACAAAATTTTAGATAGAAATAGAGATGACAAAGCGTCCAAGTAATCCAGTCTATCGAAAACTGTGTGATGCCATGCATTAAGCTTCATTTATAAGCCTTTACTCAATGAGCACCAATGATAATTTTAGAAAAATCATATTAACTGGCAGATCAACTTTACATGACTAGAATGACACGAATCCAATGCCCCCGTTAAGCTAGCTTAATTTTCTATATTGTTGCAAAGATTGAGATAGAACCAGATACGACAAAGCGTCCAAATAATCCAATCTATCCAAAACTGCGTGATGTCATGCATCATTTATAAGCATTTACTCAACGAGCACCAATGGTCAGTTTAGAATGATCATATTAGCTGGCCGATCAACTTAACATGTCCGCACTAAATCATCTGTAACTTTTGATAAGAGCTCAAAATGGCACGAATCCGATACATACGTTAAGCTAGCTCAATTTTCTATATTGTAACAAAATTTGAGATAAAAATAGATACAAAAACGCGTCCAAGTAATCCAATCTATCAAAAAATTTATAATTATATGCATTATGCTTCATTTATAAGCCTATACTCAATGAGCAACAATGATCAGTTTAGAATAATCATATTAGCTGGCCGATCAACTTGACGTGTGTGCACTAAATCATCCGTAACTTTTGATTTGAGCTCAGAATGACATGAATCCAATGCCCACATTAAGCTATATAAATGTTCTATATTTTAACAAAATTTAAAACAAAATTAGAGACGACAAAGCGTGCAAGTAATCCAATCTATCCAAAATTGTTTGATGTCATGCATTATGATTCATATATAAAGCCCTTCCTCAATGAGCACCAATGATCAATTTAGAATAATCAAATTAACTGGCCGATGAACTTGACATGTTCACACTAGATCGTCAGTAACTTTTGATTTTGAGGTCAGAATGACACAAATCCAATATCCACGTTAAACTAGAAAAATTATCTATATTTTAACAAAATGTGAGGTAGAAACAGAGACAAAAATGCTTCCAAGTAATTCAATATATCCAAAACTTCGAGATGCCATGCATTATCCTTGATTTATAAGCCTTTACTCAATGAGCACTTATAATAAGTTCAGAATAATCATATTACATGCCGCTCAACTTGATATGTCCGCACTAAATCGTATGTAACTTTTGAATTAGAGCTCAGAATAACATGAATCCAATGTCTATGTTAAGCTAGCTAAATTTTCAATATTTTACAAAATTTGAGAAACAAACATAGACAACAAAGCATTCGAATAATCCAATCTATCTCAAACTGTGTGATGCCATGCTTTATGCTTCAATTATAAGCCATTACTCAATCACTACCAGTGATCAATTTAGAATAATCATCTTAACTGGCCGATTAACTTGACATGTCAGCACCAAATTGAAACAAATCCAATGCCCATGTTAAGCTACCTCAATTCTCTATATTGTGACAAAATTTGAGACAGAAATAGAGACAACAAAGCATCTAAGTAATAGAATCTATCCAAAACTGTATGACGCCATGCTTTATGCTTCATTTATAAGCCTTTACTTAATGAGCACAAATGATCAGTTTAGAATGATTTGTTTAGCTGGCCGATGAACTTGACATGTTCCCACTAAATCGTCTGTAACATTGTATTTAGAGCTCAGAATGACACTAATCCAATGCCCACGTTATCCTAGCTCAATTTTCTATATTGTAACAAAATTTGAGACGGATATATTTATACGACAATGCATTAAATAATCCAATCTATACAAAACTGTGTGATGCCATGCATTATGCTTCATTCATAAGCGTTTACTCAATGAGCACCAATGATCAATTTAGAGAAATCATATTAACAGGCCGATGAAATGGACATGTCCGCACTATATCGTCAATAACTTTTGATTTTGAGCTCAGACTGACACGAATTCAATGCCCATGTTAAGCTAGATAAATTTTTAATATTTTAACAAAATTTGAGACAGAAATAGAGACGACAAAGTGTCCAAGTAATCCAGTCTATCCAAAACTATGTGATGCCATGTATTATACTTGATTTTTAAGCTTTTACTCAATAAGCACCAATGATCAGTTTAGAAAAATCCTATTAACTGGCCGATCAACTTGACATTTCCGCACTAAATCATCCGTAACTTTTGATTTTGAGTTAAGAAATAAACGAATTCAATGCTCACATTAACCCAATTCAAATTTTCTATGACAAAATTTCAGACAGAACTAGATACGACAAATCATTCAAATAATCCAATCTATCCAAAACTGCGTGATGGCATGCATTATGCTTCATTTATAAGCCTTTACTCAATGAGCACTAGTGATCAGTTTAGAGTGAGCATCATAATTGGCCGATCACCTTCACATGTCCATACTAAATCGTCCGTAACTTTTGATTTTGAATTCCGAATGACACGGTTCCAATGCCCACATTAAGCTAGATAAATTTTCTATATTTTAACAAAAGTTGGAACAAAAATAGAGATGACAAAGCGTCCAAATAATCCAATATATCCTAAATTGTGTGATGCCATGCATTATGCTTCATTTATAAACCTTTACTCAACAAGCACCAATGATCAGTTAAGAATGATCATATTAACTGGCCGATCAACTTGAAATTTTTGCACTAAATCATCCTTAACTTTTGATTAGAGCTCAAAATGACACGAATCTAATGCACATGTCAAGCTAGCTGAATTTTCTATATTGTAACAAATTTTCAGATAGAAATAGATACAAAAAACGTCCAAATAATCCAATTGATCCAAAATTGTGTAATTACATGCATTATGCTTCATTTATAACCCTTTACTCAATGAGCAACAATGATCATTTTAGATTAATCATATTTACTGGCCGATCAACTTTACATGTCCGCACTAAATAATTCGTAACTTTTGATTTGAGCTCAGAATGACACGAATCCAATGCCCCCATTAAGCTAGATAAATTTTCTATATTTTAACAAAATTTGAAACAAAAATAGAGACGACAAAGCGTCAAAGTAATCGAATCTATCCAAAATTGTGTGATGTCATGCATTATGATTCATTTATAAGCCTTTACTCAATGAGCACCAATGATCAATTTAGAATAATCATATTAACTGGCCGATGAACTTGACATATCCGCAGTAGATCGTCAGTAACTTTTGATTTTGAGGTCGGAATGACACGAATCCAAAGCCCACGTTAAGCTAGATAAATTTACTATATTTCAACAAAATTTGAGATAGAAGTATAGACAACAAAGTGTCCAAGTACTCCAATCTATCCAAAACTGCGTGATGCCATGCATTATGCTTGATTTATAATCCTTTACTTAATGAGCACCAATGATCATTTCATAATAATCGTATTACTGGCCGATCAACTTGATATGTCCGCCCGACATCGTCCGTAACTTTTGATTTTGAGCTCAGAATGACACGAATCCAATGCCCATGTTGATATTTCTGCACTAAATTTTCTATATTTTGTAAAATTTGAGACTGAAGTAGAGACGACAAAACATTTAAATAATCCAATCTAACTGCGTGATGCCATGCTTTATGCTTCATTTATAAGCAATTACTTAATGAGCACTTTAACAGGCCGATCGGTTTAGAATGATCACTTTAACAGGCCGATCAACTTGATATGTCCGCACTAAATTGTGTGTAACTTTTTATTTAGAGCCCAAAATGACAGGAATCCAATGCCCATGTTAAGCTAGCTAAATTTTATATATTTTGCAAAATTTGAGACGCAAATAGAGACAAAAAAAATGTCTAAGTAATCCAATCTATCCAAAACTGTGTGATGCCATTCTTTATGTTTCATTTAAAGGCCTTTACTCAAACACTACCATTATTCAGTTTAGAATAATCATCTTAACTGGCCAATTAACTTGACAAATCAGCACCATATTGTACGTAACTTTTGATTTAGTGCTCAGAATCACAAGAATCCAATGCCTTAAGCTAGCTCAATTTTCTATATTGTGACAAAATTAGAGACAGAAATAGAGACGACAAAGCATCCAAGTAATCTAATACATCCAAAACTGCGTGATGCCATGCTTTATGCTTCATTTATAAACCTTTACTTAATGAGCATCAATGATCAGTTTAGAATGATTACTTTAACTGGCCTATCAACTTGAAATGTCCACACTAAATCGTCTGTAACTTTGTATCTAGATCTCAGAATGACACAAATACAATGCCCACGTTAAGCTAGCTCAATTTTTTATATTGTAACAAAATTTGAGACATAAATATATATACGACAATGCGTTCAAGTATTCCAATCTATCATAAACTGTGTGATGCCATGCATTATGCTTAATTTATAAGTGTTTACTCAATGAGCACCAATGATCAGTTTAGAATAATCATGTTAGCTGGCCGATCAACTTGGCATTTCCGCACTAAATCATCCGTAACGTTTGATTTATGGCTCCCAATGACAAAAATCCAATGACCACATTAACCTAGCTCAATTTTCTATATTGTAACAAAATTTGAGATAAATATATATATACGACAAAGCGTCCAAGTATTCCAATCTATCCAAAACTGTGTGATACCATGCATTATGCTTCATTTATAAGCTTTTACTCAACGAGCACCATTGATCAATTTAGAATAATCAAATTAGCTGGCCGATGAAGTTGACATGTCCGCACTAAATCGTAAGTAACTTTTGATTTTAAGCTCATAATAACACAAATCCAATGCCTATGTTAATCTAGATAAATTTATTGTATTTTAAATAAATTTGATACATATATAGAGAAAGCATCAAAGTAATCCAATCCAAACAAAACTGTGTGATGCCATGCATTATACTTCATTTATAAGCCTTTACTCAATGACCACCAACGATCAGTTTAGAATAATCGTATTAACTAGCCGATTAACTTGACATGTCCGCACTAAATCGTCCGTAACTTTTAATTTAGTGCTCAGAATGACACGAATTCAACGATCACTTCAAGTTAGATAAATTTTCTATATTTTAACAAAATTTGAGACAGAAATAGAGACGTTAAACCGTCCAAGTAATCCAATCTATCCAAAACTATGTGATACCATGCGCAATGCTTGATTTATAAGCCTTTACTAAATGAGCACCAATGATCAGTTTAGAATAATCATATTAATTGGCCGATTAAATTGACATGTCGACACTAAATCGTCCGTAACTTTTGATTTTGAGCTCTGAATTAAACGAATCCAATGCCCATGTTAGGCTAGATAAATTTTCTATATTTTAACAAAATTGGAGACAGAAATAGAGAAGACAAAGCATTTAAATAATCAAATTTATACAAAACTATGTGGTGCCATGCATTATGCTTCATTTATTAGCCTTTACTCAATTTGCACAAATGATCAGTTTAGAATAATCATACTAACTGGCCAATCAACTTGACATGTCGGCACTAAATTGTCCGTAACATTTGATTTTTTTAGCTAAGAATGACACGAATCTAATACCCACAATAATTTTGCTAAATTTTCTATATTTTGACAACATTTTAAACAGAAATAGAGACGACAAAGCGTCAAACTAATCCAATCTTTCCCAAACTTTGTAATGCCATGCTTTATGCTTCATTTATAAACATTTACGTAAACAGCACAAATGATCAGTTTAGAATGATCACTTTAACTGGCCGATCAACTTGATTTGTCCACACTTAATCTTCTCTAACTTTTGATTTAGAGCTCAGAATGACACGAATCTAATGTATGCATTAAGGTAGCTCAATTTTCTATATTGTAACAAAATTTGAGACAAAAATAGATACGACAAAACATCCAAGTAATCCAATATATCTAAAACTCTTTGATGCCATGCATTATTCTTCATTTATAAACCTAAGGCAATGAGCACCAATGTTCAGTTTAGAATTATCATTTTAGCTGGCCGATCAACTTTTGATTTAGTGTGCAGAATGAGACCAATAGAATGCCCACGTTAAGCTAGCTCAATTTTCTATATTCTCACAAAATTTGAGACTGAAATAGAGAAAAAAGTGTCCACGTAATCCAATCTATCCCAAACTTCGTAGTGCCATGCTTTATACTTCATTTATGAGCCTTTACTTATAGAACACCAATGATCAGCTTAGAATGACCACTTTAACTGTCCGATCAATTTTACATATCCGCACTAAATTGTATGTAACTTTTGATTTAGAGCTCGGACTGACACGAATCCAATGTCCACGTTAAGCTAGCTAAATTTTCTATATTTTGTAAAATTTGAAACTAAAATTGAGACGACAAAGAGTCCAAGTAATCCAATCTATCAAAAACTGTGTGATGCCATGCATTATGCTTCATTTATAAGCATCTACGTAATTAGCGACAATGATCAGTTTAGTATAATCATATTAACTGGCCGATTAACTTGACATGTACGCACTAAATCGTCCGTATCTTTTGATTTTGAGCTCAGAATGACACGAATCCAATGCCCATGTTAAGCTAGATAAATTTTCTTTATTTTAACAAAATTTGAGATAGAAATAATACGACAAAGCGTCCAAGTAATCCAATCCATCCGAAACTGCGTGATGCCATTCATTATTGTTCATTTATAAGCTTTTACTCAATAAGCACCAAAGATCAGTTCAGAATAATCATTTTACGTGGCCGATCAACTTGACATATTTGCACTAAATTGTCCATAACTTTTGATTTATAGCTCAGAATAACACGAATCCAATACCCACATTAACCTAATTCAATTTTCTATATTTTGACAAAATTTGAGACAAAACTAGATATGAAAAAGCATTTAAGTAATCCAATCTATCCCGAACTGCATGGTGCCATGCATTATGCTGCATTTATTAGCCTTTCCTCAATGAGCCCCATTGATCAGTTTAGAATGATCACTTTAACAGGCCGATCAACTTGACATTTCTGCACTAAATCATTCGTAATTTTTGATTTAGAGCTCTGAATGACACGAATCCAATGCCCATGTAAGATAACAGAATTTTCTATATGGTGACAAAATTTGAGATTATGACTGATACGACAAGGCGTCCAAGTAATCAAATCTATCCCGAACTACGTGATGCCACACATTATGCTTCATTTATATGTCTTTACTCCAAGAGAAACCAATGATCAGCTAAGAATGGTCATTTAACTTGACATTTACGCACTAAATCGTTTGTAACTTTTGATTTAGAGCTCAGAATAACACGAATCCAATGCCCACGTTAAGCTAGCTCAATTTTCTATATTGTGACAAAATTATAGATAGAAATAAAGATGTTAAAGCATCCAATTAATCCAATCTATCCCAAACTGCGTGATGCCATGCATTACGCTTCGTTTATAAGCTTTTAATCAAAGAACACTAATGATCAGTTAAGAATGATCATTTTAACTAGCAGATCAACTTGACATGTCCACACTAAATCGTCCCTAACTTTTAATTTAGAGCTCCGAATGACACGAGTCCAATGCCTACGTTAAGCTAGCTCAATTTACTATATTGTGAAAAAATTTGAGACAGAAATAGATACAAAAAAGCGTCCAAGTAATCTAATATATCCCGAACTCAATGAGCACCAATGATCAGTTTAGAATAATCATTTTACCTAGTCGATCAACTTGATATGTTTGTACTAAATCTCCATAACTTTTGCTTTATAACTCCTAATGGCACGAATCCAATGTCCACGTTAAGCAAGTCTAATTTTCTATATTGTGACAAATTTTGAGACAAAACTGGATACGTCAAAGCGTCCACGTAATCCAATCTATCTTGAACTACGTGATGCCATGCATTATGCTTTGTTTGTAAGCCTTTACTCAATGTGCAACAATGATCAGCTTAGGATAATCATATTAACTGACTGATCAACTTGACATGTCCGCACTAAATCTTTACTAACTTTTGATTTAGAGCTCAAACTGACACGAATCCAATGCACAAGTTAAGCTAGGTCAATTTTCTATATTGTGACAAAATAATAGACAAAAATAGAGACGACAAAGCGTCCAAGTAATCCAATCTATCCCAAACTTCGTGATGCCATGCATTATACTTGATTCATAAGCTTTTACTCTATGAGCACCAATTATCAGTTTATATTGATCATATTAACTGGCCATTCAACTTGACATGTTGATACACGCCTCGATTCAAGGCTTGGATGCGCGTGGGCTGTTTGTAGAAGATTAGGTGAGAAACTCAACCTTAGGCTTCTGGATGGGAGGTTTTCTGGTTGGTAAAAGATGGAAGGGTGAAGTGAACCACACGAGGGGTGATGAACCTCGTGATAAATCACAAACTTAGAGCTAGGAGGGCTGGTCTCAACTAGGTACTAAGCGCACAAGTCTCTTTTGAGAGAAAGCTTGTAGGAAGAAAGTTCTACTTTATTAATATCAAAAAGGTTGTCGAACTACAATGCTGGAAGGAGCCTTATTAATATGCTCGACAGCTTGACCTACTAGGGTCGACTCAAATAAAGAAAAGGAAAGTTTACAAAAGTGCACAAAAGGAAAAGATACAAAAGTGTATAACCGAAAAAGGACCTATTCCTAAAATGTTCTTGACTCAAAAATGTAAAGCATCTAGATCCTATCCTGCAAAACAGAAAGAGGCATATATTCAAATTGAAACTTACCTTAACTTACCTCACAGCCAAGAAATGGAAGGTGGCCGTCCTTGTGGCATGCACGCGCCTTGCTCCTAGTCTTCGACTTGGAGTAGGGTTAAAAATCTTTGCGCCCTGACCTCTCTTGCCACTAAAGCCCAAGTCTCTGATGTTCCTTGTGTTTTTGTGAAGCCTTTGGACTCTAATTTGCTCTTCTGGCCCATTGTTCTTAGCTGATCTTCCCCTAGGAGCTTGTCGACCCATAAGCTGAATTTGTGGAAGAGTGCCCTTGATCTGCTTCTTGTCGTTGCTCCTTGAGGTACCACTGGTGTAGATACTTCTTCTAGGTGCCTGTCCTGGAGCTTGTAGCTCATTTGGTCCGAGTCCTCTTGTGTGGAAGTGGAAATGCGCGTGTACTCGGCTGGATCGGCTGTACCGGCTGGATTGTGCGCGGCACTGGCTGGGATACCTTCAGGACCGGCCAAGTTGATCCCGGAGTTGGTGGCATCACCAGAGGGACCGGCGGTGTCATCCACGTCCCCACCAAGTGTGCCGGAAGCTTGGGCCTCTCCGCCGGCAATGCTGACAGGTCTGATCCTATAGGTCGAGGGTCCGGCGGTACTGCCTGGTCCGGCAGAAGTGCCAGATGGTCGTGCTGTCTCGGGCAAGCTTCCTGTTTCGGCCAGTCTAGTCTCCTGGCTGGATGTACGACCTGATGTCCTCATCATTCCCTCCCTCTTCAGTAGGTTTTGTCCTCAAAACTGGTTCATCTGCATGGAAAGGGGCTAAGTCAGTAACATTGAACGTATTGGACACATTAAACTCACCTGGCAGCTCGATCCGGTAGGCATTGTTGTTGATCCTCTCGAGCACTCTGAATGGTCCATCTCCTCTTGGTGCTAGCTTGGAACTCCTTAGGTTTGGGAACCTCTCGTGCCGTAGGTGTAGCCACACCCAATCGCCTGGTTGAAAGATCACCTCCTTTCTTCCCTTGTTGGCATGAGTCACGTACTGTCCGGTCCTCTTCTCCAAGTTTTCTGCTACCTTCTGGTGTAACCTCCTTATGAACTCTGCCATGGATGCTCCATTGAGGTTGGTCATCTCAGCTGGTGGTAGTGGTGTTTGCTCCAATGGGGTGAGAGGGTTGAAGCCGTGTACCACTTCAAATGGTGTCTTCTTGGTTGCTAAGTGCACGGCTCGGTTGTAAGCGAACTCTATGAATGGCAGGCACACCACCCAAGTCTTTAGGTTCTTCCCTAGTGTAGTCCTGAGAAGGGTTGATAGTGTCCTGTTGACAACTTCAGTTTGGCCATCAGTTTGAGGATGGCAGGTGGTAGAGAAGAGTAGCTTCGTGCCTAGCTTTCTCCAAAGGGTCCTCCAGAAATGGCTGAGGAACTTGGTGTCCCTGTCTGATACGATCATCCTTGGCACTCCATGAAGCCGTACTATCTCCCTGAAGAACAGCTCAGCTGTTTGTGTGGCATCATTGACATTAGCACATGGGATGAAGTGTGCCATCTTGGAGAATCTGTCCACCACTACAAAGATTGCATCTTTGTGGTTGATCTTGGGCAGACCTAGAACAAAGTCCATTGAGATGTCCACCCATGGATGTGTGGGTATGGGCAGTGGGAGATACAACCCGTGAGGTTGCACTCGGGACTTTTCCTTCTTGCAAGTGATGCATCTTGCACAATGAGCTTCTACTGTCCTCTTGATGTGTGGCCTGTAGAAGTGCTCCTTGACCACTGCTAGAGTCTTGTCGACACCAAAGTGGCCCATGAGTCCTCCTCCATGAGCTTCTCGGATGATAAGCTCCCTTAATGATTCTTGTGGTATGCACAGCCTTCTTTCTCGGAACAAGAATCCCTCATGGATGTAGAACTTGCCATGACTCCCTGTGCCACACTCCTTGTAGCTCTCAGCAAAGTCAGGATCATCCTTGTTATAGGTCCTTGATGTGCTTGAATCCTAGGACCTTTGCCTCCATGGTTGATATCAAGGCAAACCTCCTTGATAGTGCATCGGCTACCACATTGTCTTTGCCCTTCTTGTACTTGATGACGTACGGGAAGGTCTCTATGAACTCCATCCACCTGGCATGTCTCCTCTTGAGATTGGTTTGCCCTCGGAGGTGTTTGAGAGTCTCATGATCAGTGTGGATCACAAACTCCTTGGACAGCAAGTAATGCTGCCAAGTCTCCAATGCTCGGACAAGGGCATAAAGCTCTTTGTCATAAGTGGGGTAGTTCAGTGAGACACCACCTAGCTTCTCACTGAAGTATGCCACTGGTCTCCCTCCTTGGGTCAGCACTGCTCCTATGCCTATTCCAGAGGCATCGCACTCCACTTCAAATGTCTTGTTGAAGTCGGGAAGGACTAGCACTGGTGCATGTGTAAGGCTGTCCTTCAAGGCCTGGAATGCCTTCTCCTGAGCTTCTCCCCAGCTGAATCCCACGTTCTTCTTCACTACTGCCGTCAGTGGTGAGGCAATACTGCTGAAGTTGGGCACGAATCTCCTATAGAAGCTGGCCAGTCCGTGGAAGCTCCTCACTTGGCTGATGTTGCCTGGTGTTGGCCATTCTTGTATGGCTCGAATCTTTTCCTCATCAACCTGTAGGCCCTGTGAACTTACAACAAAACCTAAAAAGACAAGCTTATCAGTACAAAAGGTGCACTTCTTGAGATTGGCATAAAGCTCTTCTTGTCGAAGGGTTTTAAGTACCATCTCAAGATGTGTGAGGTGTTCCCATAGGCACTTACTATAAACTAGTATATCATCAAAGTAAACTACCACAAACTTACTGATGTACGCCCTAAGAACTTGGTTCATAAGGCGCATGAAGGTGCTTGGGGCATTAGTCAAGCCGAATGGCATGACTGTCCACTCGTAGAGTCCTTGCTTTGTCTTGAAAGCAGTCCTCCACTCATCACCTTCCTTCATTCTTACCTGGTGGTATCCACTTTTGAGGTCTATCTTGGAGAAGACCGTGGCTCCACTCAGCTCATATAGCATGTCATCCAGTCGTGGTATTGGATGCCGGTACTTGACTGTGATGTTGTTGATTGCTCGGCAGTCCACGCACATGCGCCAAGTCCCATCCTTCTTGGGCACTAGTAGCACTGGTACGGCACATAGACTGAGGCTCTCTTGAACATATCCTTTCTCCAGGAGCTCCTTGACTTGCTTCTCAAGCTCCTTGGACTCCTCTGGACTCATCCAGTAGGCTGGCCGGTTAGGCAGGGCTGCTCCGGGCACTAGATCAATCTGGTGTTCTATGCCACGTAAAGGAGGCAAGCCTGCTGGTATATCCTCTGGAAATACATCCTGGAACTTGTTGAGGAGAGTTGCTACTTCAGGAGGTAGCTCTACCTGTCCCTGTTCTATACTCAAAACTTCTTTGAAGACCATTAGTAACATTAAATCCTTCGAGGCTAAAGCTCTCTGGACATGGCTTGGTTGAATAAGAAAATTAGACTTGATAAGTTTCTTTTCCTTACTCATTTGGAGTTGTAGCTCGTGTACCTGGGCAGGTGTAAGAGAAGCTAGGCTGACCTTTCTCTTGTCATGCACGAAGGTGTAGAGATTGGTTCGGCCATCATGCCTGGTCTCTTTGTCAAACAGCCATGGTCTTCCTAGTAGAAGATGGCCAGCTTGCATGGGCACCACGTCGCACACGACTTGGTCTTGGTACTTGCCCACACTGAATGGCACAGTGACTTGTTCATGGATCTTGAGCTCCACTTTGTCATCGAGCCATCTCAGTCTATATGGTCGAGGATGCTTTGTCTTCTCTAGACCTAGCTTATCAACCATATATGCACTAGCAACGTTAGTGCAAGAACCACCATCTATGATGAGGTTACATACCTTGCCCTTGAAGGTGCAACGGCTGTGGAAGATGTTCTCCCTTTGGATGGTCTCTGAAGGATCCACCATTGAACTGAGGATACGTCTAGTGACCAGCACTTCCCCCACATCAGGGTACTCAATGTCACCATACTCTCCTTCTGGCTCATAGTCCTCTTCATCTTGGGACTCATACTCTCCTGCCTCCGTAATCAGCATGACTCGGTTGTTTGGGCACTCCCTCGAGATGTGTCCACGTCCCCTGCACTTGAAACAAGTGATGTCATGTGATCTTTGAGGGTTAGAAGACTTACCAGGCTCTCTCTGGTCACGGGTGGGTTCAGGAGGCTTGCTCTTGAACCTTGACTCGATCTCTATGCTCTTGCCTTTGTCTACGGGCTTGGGCATGTTGCTTGGTGCCCAAGGTGTCTTAAGCTTGCTGCGGATGTCTTGGCTCTTACGTTTGATGTGCTGCTCAGCCTGGACAGATAGGTGGAACAAGTCTTTGAAGTCATTGTAGATTTGCCTTTCCACCTTGCGGCTGATTCTTTCTTGGAGTCCATCCAAGAATTGTGCCATCAATGCTTCTTCATCATCATTGAGCTCCAATCTGTTCCTTAGCTTCTCGAACTCTTCATAGTACTCCTCTACTGATCTAGTACCCTGCTTAAGAGTACGAAAACGACGTTGCAAGTCTCTATGAAAGTAAGGTGGAACAAACCTTTGTCGCATGAGGTCTTTCATGTCGACCCATGAGTCTATGGGCCTCATTCTCTTCCTCCTTCTGTCAGATACCTCATGATCCCACCAGATGAGGGCATTGTCCGTGAGTTGTGCTACTGCCATTGAGACTCTCCTTGGTCCTGGTTGGTTGTAGTGATCAAAGATATGATCCATTCTCCTCTCTCAATCTAGGTAAGCCTCGGGGTCTACTTTTCCTGCAAAACTTGGAGGAGTTAGCTTAACATTAGGATGAGTTACCCAGTTGTAGGTGTGTTCATCTCCATCCTCATGATGTCTAGGAGGCATTCTTGGTCTCTGGTGAAGACCATATGGCTCAAAGCCATCATCTACTGCCTCTGGTTGCCGTGGAGGTCCTCTCGGCCTATGGTGATAGTTATGAGGTTGTGTTTCCTCATCTCCATCTGGTGGGGTTCCTCCTGTTCGTGCCATGTCCTAAGGTGCTCAGGACCCTCAGGACTGTCTTGCTAAGCTCTCATGTGCCTTATGGCCTGGAACCTCACCGGTCTTTCCACGCGCTCCAACCTCTCGCCTATAGATGCGAGTTGTGTTTGGAGTGTGGTGAACATGGCCATCATGGCTTCGGTTGCTTCTCTATTTTCTTCTCCCATGGTGTGCTACAAAGAAAGAAGACAGGTTAGGATGCTCCTAAATTATTAGGAGGGTTTTCTTTTTATAAGGGGTTCGAAAAAATGCAAAAAGGAAAATCCTAAGGAATGGAAAATTTGAATAAAAAGAAAAAGGAAACTTCCTTGACAACTTGTGCTAGGTGTCCAATTCGAAATCTTTGGGTATTTTCCTATTTTCTTTTCTTTTCTTTTTCTTTTCTTTTTAATTTAACTTAAAATTAATGGAAATATGAATTAAACAAAAAGGAAAACGTGAATGGCAATGCAAAAGTGAATCTAAACCCTAGTGATACACGTAGAAGGCTAGATGCACTCGGTTTGGAGTTTGATGTTTTTTTTTTCGATTTTCCTTGAATGCGACTTAAACTAATGCAAGAACTAAAAACAAAACAAGCAAAAGGATAGAAACAACCTGGTTTAGGAGCTTTAAGCTCTGATACCAAAATGATACAAGCCTCGATTCAAGGCTTGGATGCGCGTGGGCTGTTTGTAGAAGATTAGGTGAGAAACTCAACCTTAGGCTTCTGGATGGGGGGTTTTCTGGTTGGTAAAAGATGGAAGGGTGAAGGGAACCACACGAGGGGTGATGAACCTCGTGATAAATCACAAACTTAGAGCTAGGAGGGCTGGTCTCAACTAGGTACTAAGCGCACAAGTCTCTTTTGAGAGAAAGCTTGTAGGAAGAAAGTTCTACTTTATTAATATCAAAAAGGTTGTCGAACTACAATGCTGGAAGGAGCCTTATTAATATGCTCGACAGCTTGACCTACTAGGGTCGACTCAAATAAAGAAAAGGAAAGTTTACAAAAGTGCACAAAAGGAAAAGATACAAAAGTGTATAACCGAAAAAGGACCTATTCCTAAAATGTTCTTGACTCAGAAATGTAAAGCATCTAGATCCTATCCTGCAAAACAGAAAAAGGCATATATTCGAATTGAAACTTGCCTTAACTTACCTCACGGCCAAGAAATGGAAGGTGGCCGTCCTTGTGGCATGCACGCGCCTTGCTCCTAGTCTTCGACTTGGAGTAGGGTTAAAAATCTTTGAGCCCTGACCTCTCTTACCACTAAAGCCCAAGTCTCTGATGTTCCTTGTGTTGTTGAGAAGCCTTTGGACTCTAATTTGCTCTTCTGGCCCATTGTCCTTAGCTGATCTTCCTCTAGGAGCTTGTCGAACCATAAGCTGAATTTGTGGAAGAGTGCCCTTGATCTGCTTCTTGTCATTGCTCCTTGAGGTGCCACTGGTGTAGATAGTTCTTCTAGGTGCATTTCCTGGAGCTGGTAGCTCATTTGGTCCGAGTCCTCTTGTGTGGAAGTGGAAATGCACGTGTACTCGGCTGGATCGGCTGTACCGGCTGGATTGTGCGCGGCACTGGCCGGGATGCCTTCAGGACCGGCCAAGTTGATCCCGGAGTTGGCGGCATCACCAGAGAGACCGGCGGTGTCATCCACGTCCCCACCAAGTGTGCCGGAAGCTTGGGCCTCTCCGCCGGCAATGCTGACCGGTCTGGTCCTATAGGTCGAGGGTCCGGCGGTACTGCCTGGTCCGGCAGACATGCCAGATGGTCCTACTGTCTCGGGCAAGCTTCCTGGTCGGCCAGTCTGGTCTCCTGGCTGGATGTACGACCTGATGTCCTCATCACATGTCCGCACTAAAAAATCGTCTGTAACGTTTTATTTAGAGCTTCGAATGACTCAAATCCAACGCACACGTTAAGCTACCTCAATTTTATAAATTGTTACACAATTTGAGACTAAAATATTTACGACAAAGCATCCAAGTATTCAAATCTATCTCAAAGTACGTGATGCCACGCATTATGGTTCATTTATAAGCCTTTACTCCATAAAAACCAATGATCAGTTAAGAATGCTCATCTTAACGGGCCGATGAACTTGACATGTCCGCACTAAATCGTCCGTAACTTATGATTTAAAGCTCAGAATGACACGAATCCAATGCCCACGTTCAGCTAGCTCATTTTTCAATATTGTGACAAAATTTGAGATGAAAAAGCATTCAAGTAATCCAATCTATCCCGGATTGAGTGATGCTAGGCATTATTCTACATTTATAAGGTTTTACTCAATGAGCACCAATGATCATTTTAGAATTATTATTTTAACATGCTGATCAACTTGACATGTCCGCACTAAATTGTCCACAACTTTTGATTTAGAGCTTAGAATGACACATATCCAGGGCACACGTTAAGCTAGCTCAATTTACTATAATGAGACAAAATTTTAGAAAGAACTAGATACCACAAAGAATCCTAGTAATCCAATCTATCATGCACTGCCTGATGCCATGCATTATGCTTCATTTATAAGCTTTTACTCAATGGGCACCAATGATCAGTTAAGAATGATCATTTTAACTGGCCGATCAACTTGACATGTCGCACTAAATCATTAGTAACATTTGATTTAGAGCTCAGACTAATACGAATCAAATGCCCACGTTAAGCTAGCTCAATTTTCTATATTGTGACAAAATTATAGACCAAAATAGAGATGATAAATCGTCCAAGTAATCCAATCTATCCCGAACTGTGTGATTTCATGAATTATGCTTCATTTATAAGCTTTTAATCAATGAGCACCAATGATCAGTTAAGAATTATCATCTTAACTAGCCGATCAACTTGACATGTCCGCACTAAATGGTCTGTAACTTTTAATTTAGAGCTCCGAATGACACGAATACAATGCCCACGTTAAGCTTGCTCAATTTGAGACAGAAATAGATACAACAAAGCATCCAAGTAATCGAATCTATTCTGAACTGCGAGATGCTCTGCATAATGATTCATTTATAAGCCTTTACTCAATAAGTACCAATGATCAGTTTAGAATGATCATTTTAATTGCCCGATCAACTTGACATGTATGCACTACATCGTTCATAACTTTTGATTTTTAGCTCATAATGACAGGAATCCAATTCCCACGTTAAGCTAGCTCAATTTGCTATATTTTCACAAAAATAGATACGAACAAAACATCCAAGTAATCCTATCTATCCCAGACTGCGTGATGCCATGCATTATGTTTCATTTATAAGCCTTTACTCAATGAGCACCAATGATCAGAAAAATGATCATTTTAACTGGCCGATAAACATGACATGTCACAAAAAATCGTTCGTAACTTTTGATTTAAACCTCAAAATGACACGAATCGAATGCCTTTGTTAAGCTAGCTCAAATTTTTATATTCTAACAAAATTTGAGAAAAAAATACATACGACAAAGCGTCCGAGTAATCCAATCTATACAAAACTCTGTGATGCCATGCATTATCCTTCATTTATAAGTTTTTACTCAATGAGCACCAATGATCAATTTAGAATGATCATTTTAACGTGCTGATGAACTTGACATGTCCATAATAAATTGTCTTTAACTTTTGATTTTTAGAGCTCAGAATGATACGAATTTAATGCCCACGTTAATGTAGCTCATTTTTCTATATTGTGATTAAATTTAAGACTAAAATTGCTTCAACAAGTCCTCCAAGTAATCAAAACTACGTGATATCATGCATTATGCTTCATTTATAAGCCTTTACTAAATGAGAACCAATAATAAGTTTAAAATGATCAATTTAACTGGCCGATCAACTTGACATGTTTGCACTAAACTGTCCTCAACTTTTGATTTCCATATCATAATGACACAAATCAAGTACCCACGTTAAGCTTGCTCAATTTTCTATATTTTGACAAAATTATAGACCAAAATAGAGATGACAAAGCATCCAAGTAATCCAATCTATCCCATACTGCATTATGCCATGCATTATGCTTCATTTATAAGCTTTTAATCAATGAGCACCAATGATCACTTAAGAACGATCATTTTAACTTGTCGATCAACTTGCCATATCCGCACTAAATTGTCCGTGGCTTTAAATTATAACTACGAATAACACGAATCCAATGCCCACATTAAGCTAGCTCAATTTTCTATATTGTGACCAAATTTGAGACAGAAATAGATACAACAAAGTGTACAAGTAATCTAATCTATTCTGAACTGCGAGATGCTCTGCATTATGCTTAATTTATAAGCCTTTACTCCATAAGGACCAATGATTAGTTTAGAATGATCACTTTAACTGGCCGACCAATTTGACATGTATGCTCTATATCGTCCATATCTTTTGATTTATAGCTCATAATGACACGAATCCAATGCCCACATTAGGCTAGCTCAATTTGCTATATTGTCACAAAAGTTGAGACAAAAATAGATATGAAAAAGCATCCACGTAATCCAATCTATCCTGACTGCGTGATGCCATGCATTATGCTTTATTTATAAACCTTTACTCAATGAGCACCAATGATCAGAAGAATGATCATTTTAACTTGCCGATCAACTTGACATGTCGCACTAAATCGTCTGTAACTTTTGATTTAGCCATTAGAATGACACGAAGCCCACGTTAAGCTAACTGAGTTTTCTATATTGTGACAAAATTTGAGGAAAAATACATACGACAAAGCGTCCAAGTAATCCAATATATCCCAAACTGCGTGATGCCATGCATTATTCTTCATTTATTAGCTTTTACTCAATGAGCACCAATGGTCAGTTTAGAATTATCATTTTAAGTTGCCGCTCAACTTGACATGTGCGCACTACATCGTCCGTAACTTTTGATTTATAGCTAAGAATGAGACGAATCCAATGACCACGTTAAGGTGGCTCAATTTTGTATATTGCGATAAAATTTAAGACTAAAATTGTTTCTACAAATCCTCCAAGTAATCAAAACTACGTGATGTCATGTATTATGCTTCATTTATAAGCCTTTCCTAAATGAACACCAGTGATCAGTTTAGAATAATCAATTTAACTGGCTGATCAACTTAACATGTCTGCACTAAATCGTCCGTAACTTTTGATTTATAGCTAAGAATGAGACAAATCCAATGCACACGTTAAAGTAGTTCAATTTTTATATTGAAATAAAATTTAAGACTAAAATTTCTTCGACAAGTCCTTCAAGTAATCAAACTGCGTGATGCCATGCATTACTCTTCATTTATAAGCCTTCACTCAATGAGCACCAATGATCAATTTAGAATGATCACTTTAACTGGCCGATTAACTTGACATGTCCATTTTAAATCATCTGTAACTTTTGACTTAGAGCTCAGAAGACAGGAATCCGATGCCCACATTAAGCTTGCTCAATTTTTTATATTGTGACAAAATTTGAGTTATAGGTATGACAAAACATCCAAGTAATCCAATCTATTCCGAATTGTGTGATGCCATGCATTATGCTTCATTTATAAGCCTTATTCAATGAGCACAAATGATCACTATAGAATGATCAATTTAACTGGCCGATCAACTTCACATGTCCGCATTAAATCGTCTGTAACTTTTGATTTCGAGCTCAAAATGACACGAATCCAATGCCCACATTAATCTCACTCAATTTTTTATATTGTGAAAAAATTTCAGAGAGAACTAGATATGACAAAGCGTCCCAGTAATCCAATCTATCCCAAACTGTGTGATGCAATTATTTATGCTTCATTTATGAGCGTTTACTTAATGAGAACCAATGATCATTTTAATTGGGTGATCAACTTGACATATCCGTAAACTTTGATTTAGAGCTCAGAATGACATGAATCTAATGGCCATGTTAAGCAAGCTCAATGTTTTATATTGTGCCAAAATTTGAAACATAAATCGATAAGACAAAGCGTCCAAGTAATCTAATCTATCCCGAATTGCGTGATGCTATGCATTATGCTTCCTTTATAAGCCTTTACTCAATGAGCACCAATGATCAGTTAAGAATGATCAATTTAACTGACCGATAAACTTTACATGTCCGCACAAAGTCATTCGGAACTTTTGATTTAGAGCTCCGAATGAGACGGATCAAATGGCCACGTTAACCTAGCTCAATTTTCTATATTTTGACAAAATTATTGATAGAAATAGATACAAAAAAGTGTCCAAGTAATCCAATCTATCCCAAACGGCATTGTGCCATGCATTACGCTTCATTTATAAGCTTTTAATCAATGAGCACCAATGATCAGTTAAGAATGATCAATTTAACTGACCGATAAACTTTACATGTCCGCACAAAGTCGTTCGGAACTTTTGATTTAGAGCTCCGAATGACACGGATCAAATGGCCACGTTAACCTAGCTCAATTTTCTATATTTTGACAAAATTATAGATAGAAATAGATACAAAAAGGTGTCCAAGTAATCCAATCTATCCCAAACTGCATTGTGCCATGCATTATGCTTCATTTATAAGCTTTTAATCAATGAGCACCAATGATCACTTAAGAAAGATTATCTTAACTGATCGATCAACTTGACATATCCGCACTAGATTGTCTGTAGCTTTTAATTTTAGCTCTGAATGACACGAATCCAATGCCCATGTTAATCTAGCTCAATTTTCTAAATTGAGCTTCGTTTATAAGCATTTACTCAATGAGAACCAATGATAAGTTTAGAATGATTAATTTAACTGGGAGATCAACTTGACATTTCCGCACTAAATCGTCCATAACTTTTGATTTATATCTCATAATGACACGAATCCAATGCCCAAATTAAGCTAGGTCAATTTTCTATATTGTGACAAAGTTTAAGGCAAAAATAGATACACAAACGTGTCCATATAATCCAGTCTATCATGAACTGTGTAATTCAATGCATTATGCTTCATTTATAAGTCTTTACTCAATGAGTACCAATGATAGTTTAGAATGTCACTTTAACTGGCCGATCAACTTGACATGTCTGGGTTAAATCTTCCGTAACTTATGATTTAGAGCTCAAACTGTCACGAATCCAATGCCCACGTTAAGATAGCTCAATTTTCAATATTGTGACAGAATTTGAGACAGAAATAGATATGAAAAAGTGTTCAAGTAATCCAATCTAACCAAAACTACGGGATGCCATGCATTATGCTTCATTTATAAGCCTTTACTCAATGAGCACCAATGATCTATTTAGAATGATCACTTAAATCGGCCGATGAACTTGACATGTCCGCACTAAATTGTCTCTAAGTTTTGATTTAGAGCTTAGAATAATACGAATCCAATGCCTATGTTAAGTTAGTTCAATTTTCTATATTATGACAAATTTTGAAATTGAAATACATACGAAAAAGCGTTCAAGTAATCCAATCTAGCCAAAACTGCGATTATTAGTTTAGAATGATCAATTTAACTAGACGATCAATTTGACATGTCTGCACTAAATCGTCCATAACTTTTGATTTATAGCTCACAATGACACGAATCCAATGCCCACGTTAAGGTAGCTCAGTTTTCTATATTGTAACACATTTTGAGACAGAAGTAGATACAAAAAACGTTCAAGAAATCCAAGCTAGCCAAAACTGCGTGATGCTATGCATATTTCTTCATTTATAAGCATTTACTCAATGGGCACCAATATTGACATAGGAAAATCAAATAAGACCTATCTTGACCACATGGTTGGGTTATTATTAACCACATGGTTGAAATGGTTAAATAGCTACCTTGGGAGAAGAATCGGTGAAAAAGTCATGCCCATGCTGCACACAGTCTTGGCAACCACACCAAACAATCATGCCCATGCTGCACACAGTCTTGGCAACCACACCAAACAGTCATGCCCATGCTGCACACAGTCTTGGCAACCACACCAAACAGTCATGCCCATGCTGTCTCCTCTCTTCTCATTGGTTGTTGACAGGCTCCTCCTCTATTCAAACTCATCCACAAGTTTGAATTCGTTTTCTTTTGTGTTCACATTGTAAATCCTCTATAAAAGGGCTGTAAAGACTCAATGTATAATATACTCTTAGGAGATTCTTCTCCATAAGTCTAAGTCATTTCTCATTTTCTCATACTTCTCTTTGAGTTTTCAGATTCAATTCTTCACATTTCTCCTCTATAATCTCAATATTCTTTCATGGTATCAGAGCATAAGATCATTCTCTTATCTTTTCTACTCAAATCTCTCAGTTTCTAATCTAAAATTCTGTCAAAAATCTCTCAGTCTTTAGACTAAAAACTCACGGTTTCATTCAACCATAAAAGCTGCTTCCTTTGAGCTCTTCAAAGCCTAACAATGGAGGATACAGTTCAAATTAGTTCCAGCCTGAAACCTACGGTGATAGCAGTAGTTCTCAAAGGCTTGAACTACACATTATGGTCAAGAACCATCAAGACAGCCATTTGTGGCAAAGGACTTTGGAATCACATCTTGGAGGATAATACTCCATCTATAGATGATCCAAAGGAGAAGAAGGATGAGGCAACAAGAAAAGAAGAAGCTAGGTGGTTCCAAGAAGATCAATCAGTCCTTGGATTCCTCCAAAATTCATTGGACCCATCCATTCTTGAAGCTTATTCACATTGTGAAACTGCCAAGTCTCTTTGGGACACTCTCAAGAGGGTGTATGGGGATGTTTCAAACCTCAGCCGTGTGTATGAGGTTAAGAAGGCTCTCAATGATCTACACCAAGAGGATATGGAGTTCACAAAATTCCTGGGCAAGTTCCAGTCAACATGGTCCGAGCTTGACATGTTGAGACCAAGTTCTATGGATCCAAAGGTGCTTAATGAAAGGAAGGAACAAGACAAGATATTTGGGCTCCTTCTCAACCTAAATCCAGCCTTTAAGGATGTGATTAAGTCCATCCTGAGAGAGCCAAAACTCCCTGATTTCAAAGAGGTGTGCTCACGGATTCAAAAGGAGCAAGGCAACATTGGTTTGTTTGGTGGTAAAGGAGAACTAGTCATGGCCAACAAAAGCGTGTTTAAGCAAGAGGATAGGAAAGTGTGATGTGTGAGCATTGTAAGAGGAATGGCCACATCAAGGACAAGTGCTGGATACTTCATCCTCATCTCAAGCCAAACCGGTTCAAGGATTCAAAGGCTAACATCTCTCAAATGGTTGCGACTGAACCGGCAAGTTCATCCAACCAAGGAGGGGAGCTAGCTATGAATGTATCCATGGAGTATGTTAAGAAGAGTGACTTGGAGGATCTCATCAAGGCCTATGCCTCAAAACTCTCCGGTATCACACTCTACTCCCATAAATCGCTTGATAAACCAGATCATAAGTTGGTAGTGGATTCAGGTGCTTCTCACCATATGATTAGCAATGCTAGGTTGTTAAAGAACATTGAACCATGTCTAGGACAAGTAACTATAGCTGATGGTAAGGGTATTCCAATTGAAGGAACCGGAAAATTAAGACTATTTGACAAAGAAACTAATGCATTCTTTGTACCTAAATTTAAGTCTAATCTAGTTTCTGTCAAAAGGCTACTAAAGACCTCAATTGCAATGTTACATTTGGGCCTAACAATGTTTACTTTCAGGATATTAAGAGTGGTAAGATACTTGGAGGTGGTGTAACTCAAGATGAGCTCTATGTTCTTGAAGACCCTCCAAGCAATTTGGATTCCTTAGCTTTCAAATCCTGTGTTTTTGCTAATAAAGATGTCTTATGGCATGCTAGATTAGGACATCCTCATGCTCGTGCTTTAAGCTTAATAATTCCTAATGTCGCTTATGATCACTCAGTTTGTGAGGCTTGTATCCTTGGCAAACATTGTCGTGTTGTTTTCCCTAAATCGCCTACAATTTATGAGCATTGCTTTGATTTAGTACATTCCGATGTTTGGACCTCACCTTACATGTCTAGAGATAGGAATAAATACTTTGTGACCTTTATAGATGAGAAATCGAAATATACATGGGTTACATTACTTCCATCTAAAGATAGGGTTTATGAGGCATTTATAAACTTTCATAATTATGTTACTAATCAATTCAATGCCAAGATCAAAGTGTTAAGATCAGATAATGGAGGGAATACACAAGTCAAAGATTCAAAGCTCATCTAAACAAACATGGAATACTACATCAAACTAGCTGTCCACACACACCACAACAAAATGGAGTTGCTGAAAGGAAGAACCGACACTTAATGGAAGTAGCAAGATCCATGATGTTTCATACCAATGTTCCTAAAAGTTTTTGGGAGATGCAGTCTTGGTTGCTTGCTACCTCATCAATCGGATTCCAACCAAAGTCTTGCAAGATATATCCCCATTTGAGGTACTCAATAAAACTAAACCTTCCATTGATCATTTACGTGTATTTGGGTGTGTGTGCTTTGTGTATGTTTCAGGTGATCTAAGAAACAAGTTGGAGGCAAAGAGCATCAAGTGTATGTTCCTTGGATATTCGACAACACAAAAGGGTTATAAGTGCTATGATCCGAGCAACAACAGGACATATGTGTCTAGAGATGTCAAGTTCATAGAAGAACAAAGCTATTATGATCAGAAAGATTGGGAAGGATTGAAGGATCTCTCAAGGTCACCTTCTGATTTGGCTACGAGTTTGAGGTTTCTCTTGAATCATTTGGGAAATGATCTGCCAAAGGATTCAAGACACGAAGAAACAAGAACCTTAAGTAGTTCACAAGATACCCAAGAGAATGAACAAGGGTGGTAACTCAAGAACCAACTCCAATCCAAGAAGAAGCTATGGCCCAAAATCAAGAACAAGACGACTTGGAAGTGGGTATAGAGGAACCTATTCACCAAATGGAAGAGGAAACGGTTGTAGAGGAGGCTGCACCACCTGTTCAGCATTTAAGGAGGAGTACTAGACTTAGGAACACTAGGGTATTCTACAACAACCAGGCCGTGGCTCATCCCATACAAGCTGTTTGTTCCCTTGACCTCTTGCCATCTAGTCATCAAGCATTCCTTGGAAAGATTGAACAAAGTCAGATTCCAAGGACTTATGAAGAAGCTGAGAGCAAGAAAGAATGGTTAGATGCAGTAAGAGATGAGAAGGGAGCTATGGAAAGGAATCATACATGGAATATACAAGAACTTCCCAAAGGCAAGAAGGCTGTGAGCTCCAAGTGGGTGTTCACCATCAAGTATAAGAGCAATGGGGACATAGAAAGGTACAAGGCACGTCTAGTTGCAAGAGGTTTCACTCAGACATATGGAGAGGACTATACTGATACATTTGCACCGGTGGCTAAGCTACACACTGTAAGGGTTGCTCTTTCACTAGCTACGAATCTGACTTGGGATTTATGGCAAATGGATGTCAAGAACGCATTCTTACAAGGAGAACTTGAAGAGGAAGTGTATATGACTCCACCACCAGGCCTTGAAGATTTTTGCAAAGAGGGACAGGTTCTAAGACTTAGGAAGGCAATATATGGGTTGAAGCAGTCACCAAGGGCCTGGTATCACAAATTAAGCTCCACACTTACTGATAATGGGTTTAGGAAATCCCATTCAGATCATACTTTGTTCACTCGTCAAAACTCCAAAGGAATCGTGGCGGTCTTGGTTTATGTGGATGACCTTATCATCACAGGAGATGATAAGGAAGGAATTCAGTCCACAAAGGCCTTCTTAAACAGATCATTTGACATCAAGGATCTTGGAGAGTTGAAGTACTTCTTGGGTATTGAAGTGTGTCGGTCTCAAGAAGGGCTCTTTCTATCCCAAAGAAAGTATGCTCTTGATCTGTTGACAGACACGGGAAAGCTTGGGGCTAAACCGGCCAAAACTCCTCTTGAAGATGGCTACAAGGTCAACGGAAAGGGGAGAAAGCTGATGAGTTATTTAAGGATGTTTCTCAGTATAGGAGACTAGTTGGGAAGCTGATCTACCTCACCCTCACACGACCAGACTTGTGTTTTGCTGTGAATCAAGTAAGTCAACATATGCAAAAGCCTACTGTATATCATTGGAGCATGGTAGAAAGGATCCTTAGATACATCAAAGGATCTCCTGGTCAAGGTATATGGATGGGCAAGAATGGGAACACTGAGATTGTCGGGTATTGTGATGCGGATTGGGCTGGTGATAGGGTGGATAGGAAATCAACCACTGGGTATTGCACCTTCGTTGGTGGGAACTTAGTCACTTGGAAGACTAAGAAGCAGAAGGTGGTATCATGTTCTAGTGCTGAAGCAGAATATAGGGCTATGAGGAAGCTGACAAATGAAGTAACTTGGCTCAAAGCACTCTTGAAAGATTTCGGTATTGCACAACCAGGGCCAATTACCTTCCATTGTGATAATCCGGCAGCCATTCACATAGCTTCAAACTCAGTGTTTCACGAGAGGACCAAGCACATAGAGATCGACTGCCATAAGGTTAGGGAGAAAGTTCAAGATGGAACCATTCTGTCATGTTATACAAGGAGTGAAGACCAGCTAGCTGACATCTTCACAAAGGCAGCAAGTCTCAAAGTTTGCAAGAACATCTTTAGCAAACTTGGGCTTGTTGATTTATCACACCCATGATCAAAGGTCTCCTAATCCAAGAGCAGCACACTCTTTTTCCCTTATTAACGTTTTGTCCCAAGTGGTTTTCCTTAATAAGGTTTTTAATGAGGTGTTGCCTTGGGTTCCCAAGCTTAAGACTTTAGGGTGATTCCAAAGTCTTTAGCTTGAGGGGAGTATTGACATAGGAAAATCAAATAAGACCTATCTTGACCTACAAGGCAAGTGTGAGCACGAAAATTCAGTTTGAATAACAAGGAAATGAAAAAGGATGGGTTATTATTAACACACATGAAGTTGAGTCATGCCCATGCTGCACACAGTCTTGGCAACCACACCAAACAGTCATGCCCATGCTGCACACAGTCTTGGCAACCACACCAAACAGTCATGCCCATGCTGTCTCCTCTCTTCTCATTGGTTGTTGACAGGCTCCTCCTCTATTCAAACTCATCCACAAGTTTGAATTCGTTTTCTTTTGTGTTCACATTGTAAATCCTCTATAAAAGGGCTGTAAAGACTCAATGTATAATATACTCTTAGGAGATTCTTCTCCATAAGTCTAAGTCATTTCTCATTTTCTCATACTTCTCTTTGAGTTTTCAGATTCAATTCTTCACATTTCTCCTCTATAATCTCAATATTCTATAATCTCAATATTCTTTCAACCAATGATTACTTTAACTGGCCGATCAACTTGATATGTCCACACTAAATCATACTAACTTTTGATTTAGAATTCTGAATAACACGAATCAAATTCCCAAATTAAGCTAGCTCAATTTTCTATATTTTGACAAAATTTGAGACAGATATAAATATGACAAAGCGTCCATGTAACCCAATCTATCACGAACTGCGTGATTCAATGCATTATGTTTCCGTTATAAGCCTTTACTCAATGAGCACCAATGAGCAGTTAAGAATGGTCAATTTAACTAACTGATCAACTTTACATGTCCACACAAAGTCGTTCGTAGGTTTTGATTTAGAGCTCCGAATGACACGAATTCAATGCCCACGTTAAGCTAGCTCAATTTTTTATATTGCGATAAAATTTAGGACTAAAATGGCTTCAACAAGTCATCTAAGTAACTACATCTATCAAAATCTACATGATGGCATGCATTATGCTTCATTTATAAGCCTTTACTCAATGAGCACCGATGATCTGTTTAGAATGATTGATTTAACTAGGCGATCAACTAGACATGTCTGCACTAAATCATCCATAACTTTTGATTTATAGCTCTTAATGACACGAATCCAATGCAAACGTTAAGCTATCTAAATTTTCTATATTGTGACAAAATTTGAAACAGAAATAGATATGAAAAAGCGTTCAAGTAATCCATTATAGCCAAAACTCACTGATGCCATTCATTATGATTCATTTATAAGCCTTTAATCAATGAGCACCAATGATTAGTTTAGAATGATCAACTTAACTAGGCGATCAACTCCAAGTAAAATGTCTATAAATTTTTATTTAGAGCTCATAATAACACAAATCCAATGCCCACGTTAAGCTAGCTCAATTTTCTATATTGTGACAAAATTTGAGACAAAAATCGATACGACAAAGTGTCCAAGAAATCCAATCTATCCCGAGCTGCGTGATATCATGCATTATCCTTCATTTAAAAGCCCTTACTCAATGAGCACAAATGATCAGTTTAGAATGATCACTTTAACTGGCCGATCAACTTCACATGTCTGCACTAAATCGCCTGTAACATTTGATTTATAGCTCAAAATGACACAAATCTAATGACCACGTTAAGCTAGCTCAATTTTCTATATTTTGACAAAACATGAGACAAAAATAGATATGACACAGCGTCCATGTAATCCAATCTAACCCGAACTGCATGATGCCATGCATTATGCTTCATTTATAAGTGTTTAATTAATGAGCACCAATGATTAGTTTAGAATGATCCCTTTAAGTGGCCGATCGACTTGACATGTCCAAATCAAATCGTCCGTAACTTATATTTTAGAGCTCAGAATGACACAAATACAATGCTCACGTTAGGCTAGATAACTTTTCTATATTGCAACAAAATTTGAGACAGAAATAGATAAGATAAAGCATCCAAGTAATTAAATCTATCCCGAAGTGCGTGATGTCATGCATTCTGCTTCATTCATAAGCCTTTACTCAATGAGCACCAATGATCAGTTAAGAATGATCATTTTAACTGACCGATCAACTTGACATGTCTGCACTAAATCGTCCGTAACTTTTAATTTAGACCTCAGAATGACACGAATCGAATGCCCACGTTAAATTAGCTCAATGTTTTATATTGTGATAAAATTTGAGAAAGCAATTGATACGAGAAACGTTCAAGGAATCCAATCTAGCTAAAACTGCATGATGCCATGCATTATGCTTCCTTTATAAGCTTTTACTCAATGATCACTAATGATCAGTTTAGAATTATCACTTTAACTGGCTGATCAACTTGACATATCCGCACTAAATCGTGCGTAACTTTTGATTTAGAGCACAGAATGACACGAATCCAATGCCTTTGTTAAGCTATCTCAATTTCTATACTGTTGAAAGAATTTGAGACAATAATAGATACGACAAAGTGTCCAAGTAATCCAATCTATCCCGAACAGTGTGATATCATGAATTATCCTTCATTTATAAGCCTTTACTCAATGAGGACAAACGATCAGTTTAGAATGATCACTTTAACTGGCCGATCAACTTTACATGTCCGCACTTAATCACCTGTAACTTTTGATTTAGAGCTCGGAATTACACGAATCTAATGCCCACGTTAAGCAAGCTCAATTTTCTATATTTTGACAAAATTTTAGACAGAAATAAATAAGACAAAGCGTCCATGTAATCTAATCTATCCCAAACTGCGTGAAGCCATACATTATGTTTCATTTATAAGCCTTTACTCAATGAGTACCAATGATAAGTTTAGAATGATCACTTTAACTGCCCGATCAACTTGACATTTCCACATTAAATCATCTGTAACTTATGATTTAGGCCTAAAACTGATACGAACTCAATGCCCACGTTAAGCTAGCTAGATTTTCTATATTGTGACAAAATTTGAGATAGAAATCGATATGAAAAGTGTTCAAGTAATCCAATCTAGACAAAACTGCATGATACCATGCATTATGATTTATTTATAACCCTTTTCTCAATGAGCACCAATGATCAGTTTAGAATGATCACTTTAACTAGGCGATCAACTTGACATGTCTGCATTAAATCGTCCGTCACTTTTGATTTAATACTCAGAATAACATGAATCCAATGCCCATGTTAAGCTAGCTCAATTTTCTATATTGTGACGAAATTTGAGACAGAAATAGATACGACAAAGCGCCCAAGTAATCCAATCTATCCCAAACTCCATGATGTCATGCATTATGCTTCATTTATATGCCTTTACTCAATGAGCACCAATGATCAGTTCAGAATGATCACTTTAACTGGCCAATCAACTTGACATGTCCGTACTAAATTATCTGTAACTTTTGATTTAGAGCTCAGAATGACACGAATCCAATGTCCACATTAAGCTAGCTCAATTTCTATATTGTGACAAAATTTGAAACATAAATAGATACGACAAAGCATACATGTAATCCAATCTATCCCGAACTGCGTGATGTCATGCATTATGCTTCATTTATATGCCTTTACTCAATGAGCACCAATGATCAGTTTAGAATGATCACTTTAACTGGCTGATCAACTTTACATGTCCGTACTAACTCTTCCATAACTTTTGACTTAGAGCTCCGACTCACACGAATCCAATGCCCACTATAAGCTAGCTCAATTTTTTATATTGTGATAAATTTTAAGGCTAAAATTGCTTCAATAAGTCCTCCAAGTAATCAAATCTTTCCAAAACTACGTGATATCATGCATTGTGATTCATTTATAAGCCTTTAATCAATGATCACCAATGATAAGTTTAGAATGATCAATTTACTGGGCGATCAACTCCACAACTCCTCCAAGTAAAATGTCTATAAATTTTTATTTAGAGCTCATAATAACACGAATCCAATGCCCACGTTAAGCTAGCTCAATTTTCTATATTGTTACAAAATTTGCAACAAAAATAGATATGACAAAGCGTCCAAGAAATCCAATCTATCCCAAACTACATGATATCATGCATTATACTTCATTTAAAATCCCTTACTCAATGAGCACCAATGATCACTTTAACTGCCCGATCAACCTCATATGTTCGCACTAAATCGCCTATAACTTTTGATCTAGAGCATAGAATGACACAAATGTAATGCCCACGTTAATCAAGCTCTATTTTCTATATTTTGACAAAGTTTGAGACAGAAATAGATAAAACAAAGCGTCCATGTAATCTAATTTATCCTGAACTGTGTGAAGCCATGCATTATGCTTCATTTATAAGCCTTCAGTCAATGCCCACCAATGATAAGTTTAGAATGATCACTTTAACTGCCCGATCAACTTGACATGTCCGCATTAAATCATCTGTAACTTATGATTTAGACCTAAAATTGACACAAATCCAATGCCCGCGTTAAGGTAGCTCGATTTTCTATATTGTTACAAAATTTGAGACAAAAATCGATATGAAAAAGTGTTCAAGTAATCCAATCTAACCAAAACTGCGTGCTGCCATGCATTATGATTTATTTATAAGCCTTTAGTCAATGAGCACCAATGATCAGTTTAGAATGATCACTTTAACTAGGCGATCAACTTGATATGCCCGCACTAAATCGTTTGTAACTTTTTATTTAAAGCTCAGAATAACACGAATCCAATGCCCACGTTAAGCTAGCTCAATTTTTTATATTTTGAAACAAATTGATGTAGAACTAGATACGACAAGGCGTCCAAGTAATCCACTCTATCCCAAACTGCGTGATGCCATGCTTTAAGCTTCATTTATAAGCGTTTACGTAAAGAGTACCAATGATCAGTTTAGAATACAAATTGATGTAGAACTAGATACGACAAGGCGTCCAAGTAATCCACTCTATCCCAAACTGCGTGAAGCCATGCTTTAAGCTTCATTTATAAGCGTTTACGTAAAGAGTACCAATGATCAGTTTAGAATGATCACTTTAACTAGGCGATGAACTTGACATGCGCACTAAATCGTCCGTAACTTTTGATTTAGGGCTCAGAATATCAGGAATCCAATGCCCATGTTAAGGTAGCTCAATTTTCTATATTGTGAAAAAATTTGAGAAACAATTAGATATGAAAAAGCATTCAAGTAATCCAGTATAGCTAAAACTGCGTGGTGGCATGCATTATGATTCATTTATAGGCCTTTACTCAATGAGCACCAATGACCAGTTTAGAATGATCACTTTAACTGCCCGCACAACTTGAAATTTCCGCATTAAATCGTCCGTAACTTATGATTTACAGCTTAAATTAACACTAATCCAATGTCCACATTAACCTAGCTCAATTTTGCTATATTGAGACAAAATTTGAGACAGAAATAGATACGACCAAGTAATCTACTCTATCCCAAACAGCGTGATACCGCTTTATGCTTCATTTACCAATGATCAGTTTAGAATGATCACTTTAAGTAGGTGATCAACTTGAGATATCCACACTAAATCGTCCGTAACTTTTGATTTAGAGCTAAAAATAACAAGAATCCAATGCCCATGTTTAGGTAGCTCAATTTTCTATATTGTGACAAAATTTGAGACAGAAATATATATGAAAAAGCGTTCAAGTAATCCAATCTAGCTAAAACTACGTGATGGCATTCATTATGCTTAATAAATAAGCCTTTACTCAATGAGCACCAATGATCAGTTTAGAATGATCACTTTAACTGCCCGATCAACTTGACATTTCCGCACTAAATTGTCCGTAACTTATGATTTAGAGATAAAACTGATACGAATGAAATTCCCACGTTAAGCTAGCTCAATTTTCTATATTGAGACAAAATTTGAGACAGAAATTGATACCACAAAGCGTCCAAGTAATACAATCTATCCTGAACTGCATGATGTCATGCATTGTGCTTCATTTATAAGCCTTTACTCAATGAGCACCAATGATCAGTTTAGAATGATCACTTTAACTGGCCGATCAATTTGACATGTCCACACTAAATCGTTCCTAACTTTTGATTTAGGCCTTAGAATGACATGAATCCAATGCCCACGTTAAGGTAGCTCAATTTTCTATATTGTAACAAAATTTGAGACATAAGTAGATATGACAAAGCGTGCAAGTAATCCAATCTATCCCAAACAGCGTGTTGTCATGCATCATGATTCATTTATAAGCCTTTACTCAATGAGCACCAGTGATCAGTTTAGAATGATAACTTTAACGGTCCCATCAACTTGATATGCCCGCTCTAAATCGTCCGTAACTTTTGATTTAGAGCTCAGAATCACACGAATCGAATGCCCACGTTAAGGTAGCTCAATTTTCTATATTTTGAAAAAATTTGAGACAGAACTAGGTACGACAAGCGTCCAAGTAATCAACTCTATACCAAAATGCGTGATGCATGCTTTATGCTTCATTTACAAGCGTTTACATAACGAGTGCAAATGATCAGTTAATTAAAATGATCACTTTAACTAGGCGATCGACTCGACATTCGCACTAAATCATTCGTAACTTTTGATTTAGAGCTCAGAATATCACGAATCCAATGCCCACGTTAAGGTAGCGCAATTTTCTATATTGTGACAAAATTTGAGAAACAAATAGATATCAAAAAGCGTTCAAGTAATCCAGTATAGCTAAAACTGCGTGATGTCATGCAATATGATTCATTTATAACCCTTTACTCAATGAACACCAATGATCAGTTTAGATTAATCACTTTAACTGCCCATTCACCTTGACATTTCCGCATTAAATCGTCCGTAACTTATGATTTACAGCTTAAACTGACACGAATCTAATGCCCACGTTAAGCTAGCTCAATTTTCTATATTGAGACAAAATTTGAGACAGAACTAGATACGACAAAGTGTCCAAGTAATCCACTATATCCCAAACTGCGTGATGTCATGTTTTATGCTTCATTTATAAGCGTTTACTTAACGAGTACCAATGATCACTTTAGAATGATCACTTTAACTAGGTGATCAACTTGACATGTCCGCACAAAATCGTCTGTAACTTTTTATTTAGAGCTCAGAATAACACGAATCCAATGCTCACGTTAAGGTAGCTCAATTTTCTATATTGTGACAAAATTTGAGACAGAAATAGATGTGAAAGGCGTTCAAGGAATCCAATCTAGCTAACACAGCGTGATGCCATGTATTATGCTTCATTTATAAGTCTTTACTCAATGAGCACCAATGATCAGTTTAAAATGATCACTTTAACTGCCCGATCAACTGGACATTTCCACATTAAATCGTCCGTAACTTATGATTTAGAGCTAAAACTGATACGAATCCAATGCCCACGTTAAGCTAGCTCAAGTTTCTATATTGAGACAAAATTTGAGACAGAATTTGATACGAGAAAGCGTCCAAGTAATCCAATCCATCCCGAACTGGGTGATGCCATGCATTATGCTTCATTTATAAGACTTTACTCAATGTGCACCAATGATCAAATTAGAATGATCACTTTAACTAGGCGATAAAATTGACATGTCCACACTAAATCGTTCCTAACTTTTGATTTAAAGCTCAAAATAACATGAATCGAATGGCCACATTAAGCTAGCTCAATTTTCTATATTGTGAAAAAATTTGAGACAGAAATAGATACGACAATGCATCCAAGTAATCCAATCTATCCCGAACTGCGTGATGTTATGCATTATGCTTCATTTATTAGCCTTTACTCAATGAGCACCATTGATCAGTTTAGAATGATCACTTTAACTGGCCGATCAACTTCATATGCCCGCAATAAATTTTCCGTAAGTTTTAATTTATAGCTCAGAATGATACGAATCCAATGCCCGCGTTAAACTAGCTCAATTTTTTATATTGTGAAAAATTTTGAGACAAAACTAGATAAGACAAAGCATCCAAGTAATCCACTCCATCCCAAACTTCGTAATGCCATGCTATATGCTTCGTTTATAAGCGTTTACTTAACGAGTACCAGTGATCAGTTTAGCATGATCACTTTAACTAGGCGATCAACTTGACATGCGAACTAAATCATCCTTAAATTTGATTCAGAGGTAAGAATAACACAAATCCAATGTCCACGGTAAGGTAGCTAAATTTTCTATATTGTGACAAAATTTGAGACATAAATAGATATGAAAAAGTGTTCAAGTAATCCAACCTATCTAAAACTGCGTGATGACATGCATTATGATTCATTTATAAGCCTTTACTCAATGAGCACCAATGCTCAGTTTAGAATAATCACTTTAACTGCCCGATCAACTTCACATTTCTGCATTAAATCATCCGTAACTTATGATTTACAGCTTAAACTGACACGAATCCAATGCCCAAGTTAAGCTAGCTCAATTTTCTATATTGAGACCAAATTTGAGACATAAATAGATATGGAAACGCATCCAAGTAATCCACTCTATCCCAAACTAGGTGATGCCATGCTTTATGCTTCATTTATAAGAATTTACTTAACGAGTACCAATGATCAGTTTAGAATGATCACTTTAACTTGGCGATCAACTTGACATGTCCGCACTAAATCTTCCGTAACTTTGATTTAGAGCTCAGAATAAAACGAATCCAATGCCCACGTTAAGGTATCTCAATTTTCTATATTGTGACAAAATTTGAGACAGAAATAGATATGAAAAAGTGTTCAAGTAATCAAATCTAGCTAAAACTGTGTGATATCATGCATTATGATTCATTTATAAGCCTTTACTCAATGAGCACCAATGATCAGTTTAGAATAATCATTTTAACTGCCCGATAAACTTGACATTTCCGCATTAAATGGTCAGTAACTTATGATTTAGAGCTAAAACTGATACAAATCCAATGTCCACGTTAAGCTAGCTCAATTTTCTCTATTGTGACAAATTTTGAGACAAAAATTGATACGACAAAGCGTCCAAGTAATCCAATCTATCCTGAATTGCGTGATGTCATTCATTATGCTTCATTTATTAGCCTTTACTCAATGAGCACCAATGATCAGTTAAGAATGATCACTTTAACTGGCCGATCAACTTGACATGTCCACACTAAATCGTTCCTAACTTTTGTTTCAGAGGTCAAAATGACGTTAATCCAATGCCCACGTTAATCTAGCTCAATTTTCTATATTGTGACAAAATTTTAGAGAGAATTAGATACGACAAAGCGTTCAAGTAATCCAATCTATTCTGAACTGTGTGATGTCATGCATTATGCCTCATTTATAAGCCTTTATTCAATGAGCACCAATAATCAGTTTAGATTGATCGCTTTAACTAGCCGATCAACTTGATATGCATGTACTAAGTCGTCCGTAACTTTTGATTTAGAGCTCTAAATCACACGAATCCATTGCCCACATTAAGCTAGTTTATTTTTTTATATTGTGAAAAAATTTGAATCAGAACTAAATACGACAAAGCATCCAAGGAATCTACTCTATCTCAAATTGCATTATGCCATGCTTTATGCTTCATTTATAAACGTCTACTTAATGAGTACCAATGATCAGTTTAAAATGATCAATTTAACTAGGCGATCAACTTGACATGTGAACTAAATCGTCCTTAACTTTTGATTTAGAGCTCAGAATAACACGAATCCAGTACCCATATTAAGGTAGCAAAATTTTCTATATTGTGACAAAATGTTAGACAAAAACTATATGAAAAAGTGTTCAAGTAATCCATTCAAGCTAAAACTGCGTGTGGGCATGCATTATGATTCATTTATAAGCCTTTACTCAATGAGCACCAATGATCAGTTTAGAATGATCAATTTAACTGCCCAATCAACTTGACATTTCCGCATTAAATTGTACATAACTTATGATTTACAACTTAAAATGACACGAATCCGGTGCCCACGTTAAGCCAGCTCAATTTTCTATATTGAGACAAAAATTGAGACAGAAATAAATATGACAAAGCGTCCAAGTACTGCACTCTATCCCAAACTACATGATTCCGTGCTTTATGCTTCATTTATAAGCGTTTACTTAACGAGAACCAATGATCAGTTTAGGATGATCACTTTAACTATGCGATCAACTTGACATGTCCGCACTAAATCGTCCGTAACTTTTGATTTAGAGCTCCGAATAAGACGAATCCAATGCCCACATTAAGTTAGCTCAATTTTCTAAATTGTCACAAAATGTGAGATAGAAATACATATGAAAAGCATTAAAGTAATAAAATCATGCTAAAACTGCGTGATGCCATGCATTATGGTTTTTAGAGTGTATAATATATAATTTACATTTCATGGTTTAAAACTACCATGACTATATTTTTAAAATTGATAATATAATTATATTTTTATTTTGACTCATAATATATATAAACTATATTATGTTACGATTGTATATTAAAAATTATTGATTTATATATAATATATTTTTAACCATTAGTTTTCATTTGTAAGCCTTCACTCAATGAGCACCAATGATAAGTTTAGAATGATCACTTTAACTGCCCGATCAACTTGACATTTCCCCATTAAATCATCTGTATCTTATGATTTAGAGCTAAAACTGATACGAATCCAATGCCCACGTTAAGCTAGCTCAATTTTCAATATTGAGACAAAATTTGAGACAGAAATTGATACGACTAAGCGTCCAAGTAATCCAATCTATCCCGAACTGCGTGATGTCATGCATTATGTTTCATTTATAAGCCTTTATTCAATATGCAACAATGATTTGATTAGAATGATCACTTTAACTAGCCGATCAACTTGACATGTCCACACTAAATCATTCCTAACTTTTGATCTAGAACTTAGAATGATATTAATCCAATGCCCACGTTGAGCTAGCTCAATTTACTATAGTGTGACAAAATTTGAAACAGAAGTAGATACGACAAAGTATCCAAGTAATCCAATCTATCCCGAACAGCGTGATGTCATGCATTATGCTTCATTTATAAGCCTTTACTCAATGAGCACCAATGATCAGTTTAGAATGATAATTTTAACTGCCCGATCAACTTTATATGCCCGCACTAAATCTTCCGTAACTTTTGATTTAGAGCTCTGAATGACACGAATTCAATGCCCACGTTAAGCTAGCTCAATGTTTTTATATTGTGAACAAATTGGAGACAAAACTAGATACGACAAAGCGTCAAAGTAATCCACTCTATCCCAAACTGCGTGATGCCAAGCATTATGCTTCATTTATATGCGTTTACTTAACGAGTAGCAATGATCAGTTTAGAATGACCACTTTAACTAGGTGATCAACTTGACATGCGCACTAAACAGTCTGATCTTTGGATTTAGAGCTCAGAATAACACGAATCCAATGCCCACTTTAAGGTAGCTCAATTTTCTATATCGTGACAAAATTTGAGACAGAAATAGTTATGAAAAAGTGTTCAACTAATCCAATCTAGCTAAAATTGCGTGATTTCATGCATTATGATTCATTTATAAGCCTTTACTCAATGAGCACCAATGATCAGTTTAGAATGATCAATTTAACTGCCCGATCAACTTACATTTCTGCATTAAATTGTCCGTAACTTATGGTTTAATGCTTAAACTGACACGAATCCAATGCTCACATTAAGCTAGCTCAATTTTCTATATTGAGACAAAATTTAAGATAGAAACAAATATGACAAAGCGTTCAAGTAATCCACTCTATCCCAAACTGTGTGATGCCATAATTTATGCTTCATTTATAAGCGTTTAGTTAATAAGTACCAATGATCATTTTAGAAGGATCACTTTAACTAGGCGATCAACTTGACATTTCCGCACTAAATCATCTGTAACTTTTGATTTAGAGCTCAGAATAACACGAATGCAATACCCACGTTATGGTAGCTCAACTTTCTATATTGTGACAAAATTTGAGACAGAAATAGATATGAAAAAGCATTCAAGTAATCCAATTTTGCTAAAACTGTGTGATGCCCTGCATTATGCTTCATTTATAAGCCTTTACTACATTAGCACCAACAATTAGTTTAGAATGATCTCTTTAACTGCCCAATCAACTTGACATTTCCGTATTAAATCGTTTGTAAATTATGATTTAGAGCTAAAACTGATACGAATCAAATGCCCACGTTAATCTACCTCAATTTTCTATATTGAGACCAAATTTGAGATAGAAATTAATACGACAAAAGCGTCCAAGTAATCCAATCTATCCTGAACTGCGTGATGTCATGCATTATGGTTCATTTATAAGCCATTACTCAATGTGCACCAATGATCAGTTTAGAATGATCACTTTAACTGGCCGATCAACTTGACATGTCCAGACTAAATCGTTCCTAACTTTTGACATAGGGCTGAAAATGACATTAAACCAATGCCCACGTTAATCTAGCTCAATTTTCTATATTGTGACAAAATTTGAAATAGAAGTAGATACGACAAAGCGTCTAAGTAATCCAATCTATCCCGAACTGTGTGATGTCATGCATTATGCTTTATTTATAAGCCTTTACTAAATGAGCACCAATGATCAGTTTAGAATGATCACTTTAACTGCCCGATCAACTTGATATGCCCGCACTAAATCGTCCGTTACTTTTGATTTAGAGATCAGAATGACACAACTCCAATGTCAATGTTAAGCTAGTTCAATTTTTAATATTGTGAACAAAGTTGAGACAGAACTACATACGACAAGTGTCAAAGTAATCCACTTTATCCAAAACTGTGTAATGCGAAGCTTTATGCTTCATTTATATGTGTTTACTTAACGAGTAGCAATGATCAGTTTAGAATGATCACTTTAACTATGCGATCAACTTGACATGCACACTAAATCATCCGTACCTTTTGATTTAGAGCTCAGAATAACACGAATCGAATGGCCACGTTAAGGTAGCTCGATTTTCTATATTGTGATAAAATTTGAGGCAGAAATAGTTATGAAAAGTGTTCAAGTAATCCAATCTAGCTAAAATTGCATGATGTCATCCATTATGATTCATTTATGAGCCTTTACTCAATGAGCACCAATGATCAGTCTATAATGATCACTTTAACTCCCCGATCAACTTGACATTTCTGCATTAAATTGTTCGTAACTTAAGATTTATTGCTTAAACTGACACGAATCCAATGCTCACGTTAAGCTATCTCAATTTTCTATATTGAGACAAAATTTGAGATAGAAATAGATACAATAAAGCGTCCAAATAATCCACTCTATCCTAAACTGTGTGATGCCATGCTTTATGCTTCATTTATAAGCGTTTACTTAATGAGTACCAATGATCAGTTTAAAATAATCACTTTAACTAAGCCATCAACTTGACATTTCTGCACTACATCGTCCGTAACTTTTGATTTAAAGCGCTGAATAACACGAATCCAATGGCCACGTTATGGTAGCTCAACTTTCTATGTTGTGACAAAATTTGAGACAGAAATAGATATGAAAAAGCATTCTAGTAATACAATCTTGCTAAAACTGCCTGATGCCTTGCATTATTCTTCATTTATAAGCCTTTACTCCATGAGCACCAATAATCAGTTTAGAATGATCACTTTAACCGCCCGATCAACTTGAGATTTCCGCATTAAATAATTCGTAAATTGTGATTTAGAGCTAAAACAGATACGAATCCAATGCCCACGTTAATCTACCTCAATTTTCTATATTGAGACAAAATTTTAGACAGAAATAGATACGACAAAGCATTCAAGTAATCCAATCTATCCTGAACTACGTGATGTCATGCATTATGCTACATTTATAAGCTGTTACTCAATGTGCACCAATGATCAGTTTAGAATGATCACTTTAACTGGCCGATCAACTTGACATGTCCAGACTAATTCGGTCCTAGCTTTTGATTTAGAGCTCAGAATGACATTAAACCAATGCCAACGTTAAGGTAGCTCAATTTTCTATATTGTGACAAAATTTGAGACAGAAGTAGATAAGACAAAGCGTCTAAGTAATCCAATCTATCCTGAACTGTGTGATGTCATGCATTATGCTTCATTTATAAGCCTTTACTCAACGAGCACCAATGATCAGTTTAGAATGATCACTTTAACTGCCCGATCAACTTGATATGCCCGCACTAAATCGTCCGTTACTTTTGATTTAGAGTTCAGAATGACACGAATCCAATGCCAACGTTAAGCTAGTTCAATTTTTTATATTGTTAAAAAATTTCAGACAGAACAAGATACGACAAGCGTCAAAGCAATCCACTTTATCCAAAACTGCGTGATGCCAAGATTTTAGATACATTTATATGCGTTTACTCAATGAGCACAAATTATAAGTTTAGAATGATCACTTTAACTGCCCAATCAACTTGACATTTCCCCATTAAATCGTCCGTATCTTATGATTTTGAGCTAAAACTGATACGAATCCAAGGCCCACGTTAAGCTAGCTCAATTTTCTATATTGAGACAAAATTTGAGAGAGAAATTGATACGACTAAGCGTCCAAGTAATCCAAATTATCCTGAACTACGTGATGTCATGCATTATGTTTCATTTATATGCCTTTATACAATATGTAACAATGATCTGATTTGAATGATCACTTTAACTAGCCAATCAACTTGACATGTCCACACTAAATCATTCCTAACTTTTGATTTAGAACTTAGAATGACACTAATCCAATGTCCACGTTGAGCTAGCTCAATTTACTATATTGTGACAAAATTTGAGACAGAAGTAGATACGACAAAGTGTCCAAGTAGTTCAATCTATCCCGAACAGCATGATGTCATGCATTATGCTTTATTTATAAGCCTTTACTCAATGAGCACCAATGATCAGTTTAGAATGATCATTTTAACTGCCCGATCAACTTTATATGCTCGCGCTAAATCGTCTGTAACTTTTGATTTAGAGCTCTGAATGACACGAATTCAATGCCCACGTTAAGCTAGCTCAATTTTTTCATATTGTGAACAAATTGGAGACACAACTAGATACGACAAAGTGTCAAAGTAATCCACTCTATCCCAAACTACGTGATGCCAAGCTTTATGCTTCATTTATATGCGTTTACTTAACGAGTAGCAATGATCAGTTTAGAATGACCACTTTAACTAGGCGATCAACTTGACATGCACACTAAATCGTCTGATCATTTTATTTAGAGCTCAGAATAACACGAATCCAATGCCCACTTTAAGGTAGCTCAATTTTCTATATCATGACAAATTTTGAGACAGAAATAGTTATGAAAAAGTGTTCAAGTAATCCAATCTAGATAAAATTGCGTGATGTCATGCATTATGATTCATTTATAAGCCTTTACTCAATGAGCACCAATGATCAGTTTAGAATGATCACTTGAACTGCCCGATCAACTTGACAATTCTGCAATAAATTTTCCGTAGCTTATGATTTACTGCTTAAACTGACACAAATCCAATGCTCAATTTTCTATATTGAGACAAAATTTGAGATAGAAATAGATATGACAAAGCGTTCAAGTAATCCACTCTATCCCGAACTGCGTGATACCATTCTTTATGCGTCATTTATAAGCGTTTAATTAATGAGTACCAATTATCATTTTAGAATGATCACTTTAACTAGGCGATCAACTTGACATTTCCACACTAAATCGTCTGTAACTTTTGATTTAGATCTCAGAATAACACGAATCCAATGCCCACGTTATGATAGCTCAACTTTCTATATTGTGAAAAAATTTGAGACAGAAATAGATATGAAAAAGCATTCCAGTAATCCAATTTTGCTAAAACTGTGTGATGCCCTGCATTATGCTTCATTTATAAGCCTTTACTACATGAGCACCAACAATTAGTTTAGAATGATCACTTTAACTGCTCGATCAACTTGATATTTGCATATTAAATCGTTTGTAAATTATGATTAGAGCTAAAACTGATACGAATCCAATGCCCATGTTAATCTACCTCAATTTTCTATATTGAGACAAAATTTGACACAGAAATTAATACGACAAAGCGTCCAAGTAATCCAATCTATCCTGAACTGCGTGATGTCATGCATTATGCTTCATTTATAAGCCTTTACTCAATGTGCACCAATGATCAGTTTAGAATGATCACTTTAACAGGGCGATCAACTTGACATGTCCAGACTAAATTATCCCTAACTTCTGATATAGAGCTAAAAATGACATTAAACCAATGCCCACATTAATCTAGCTCAATTTTCTATATTGTGATAAAATTTGAAATAGAAGTAGATACAACAAAGCGTCTAAGTAATCCAATCTACCCCGAACTGTGTGATGTCATGCATTATGCTTCATTTATAAGCCTTTACTAAATGAGCACCAATGATCAGTTTAGAATGATCACTTTAACTGTCGGATCAACTTGATATGTCCACACTAAATCGTCCGTTACTTTTGATTTAGAGATCGGAATGACACGAATCCAATGCCAACGTGAAGCTAGTTCAATTTTTTATATTGTGAAAAAAGTTGAGACAGAACTACATACGACAAGTGTCAAAGTAATCCACTTTATCCAAAACTGTGGAATGCCAAGCTTTATGCTTCATTTATATGTGTTTACTTAACGAGTAGCAATGATCAGTTTAGAATGATCACTTTAACTAGGCGATCAACTTGACATTCACACTAAATCATCCGTAACTTTTGATTTAGAGGTCAGAATAACACGAATCGAATGCCCACGTTAAGGTAGCTCAATTTTCTATATTGTGATAAAATTTGAGGCAGAAATAGTTATGAAAAAGTGTTCAAGTAATCCAATCTAGCTAAAATTGCATGATGTCATGCATTATGATTCATTTATAAGCCTTTACTCAATGAGCACCAATGATGAGTCTCCCCCATCAACTTGAATTTTCTGCATAAAATTGTCCATAACTTATGATTTATTGCTTAAACTGACACGAATCCAATGCTCACGTTAAGCTAGCTCAATTTCTATATTGAGACAAAATTTGAGATTGAAATAGATACAATAAAGTATCCAAATAATTCACTCTATCCCAAACTGTGTGATGCCATACTTTATGCTTCATTTATAAGCGTTTACTTAATGAGTACCAATGATCAGTTTAGAATAATCACTTTAACTAGGCGATCAACTTGACATTTCCGCACTACATCGTCCGTAACTTTTGATTTAGAGCTCTGAATAACACGAATCCAATGCCCACGTTATGGTAGCTCAACTTTCTATGTTGTGACAAAATTTGAGACAGAAATAGATATGAAAAAGCATTCCAGTAATCCAATCTTGCTAAAACTGCCTAATGCCTTGCATTATTCTTCATTTATAAGCCTTTACTCCATGATCACCAATAATCAGTTTAGAATGATCACTTTAACTGCCCGATCAACTTGACATTTCCGCATTAAATCATTCGTAAATTGTGATTTAGAGCTAAAACAGATACGAATCCAATGTCGACGTTAATCTACCTCAATTTTCTATATTGAAACAAAATTTTAGACAGAAATAGATACGACAAAGCGTCCAAGTAATCCAATCTATCCTGAACTGCTTGATGTCATGCATTATGGTACATTTATAAGCTGTTACTCAATGTGCACCAATGATCAGTTTAGAATGATCACTTTAACTGGCCGATCAACTTGACATGTCCAGACTAATTCGGTCCTAGCTTTTGATTTAGAGCTCAGAATGACATTAAACCAATGCCAATGTTAACGCAGCTCAAATTTCTATATTGTGACAAAATTTGAGACAGAAGTAGATACGACAAGGCGTCTAAGTAATCCAATCTATCCCGAACTGTGTGATCTCATGCATTATGCTTTATTTATAAGCCTTTACTCAATGAGCACCAATGATCAGTTTAGAATGATCAATTTAACTGCCCGATCAACTTGATATGCCCGCACTAAATCGTCCGTTACTTTTGATTTAGAGTTCAGAATGACACGAATCCAATGCCAACGTTAAGCTAGTTCAATTTTTTATATTGTTAAAAAATTTCAGACAGAACTAGATACGACAAGTCTCAAAGCAATCCACTTTATCCAAAACTGCGTGATGCCAAGCTTTATGATACATTTCTATGCGTTTACTTAACGAGTAGCAATGATAAGTTTAGAATGATCACTTTAACTAGGCGATCAACTTGACATGCACACTAAATCGTCCGTAACTTTTGATTTAGAGCTCTTAATAACACGAATCCAATGCCCACGTTAAGCTAGCTCAATTCCCTATATTGTGTCAAAATTTGAGATTGAAAAAGCTAAGAAAAGTGTTCAAGTAATCCAATCTATCCAAAACTGCGTGATGCCATGCATTATGCTTCATTTATAAGCCTTTACTCAATGTGCACCATAGATCAATTTAGAATGATCACTTTAACTTACCGATCAACTTGACATGTCCACACTAAATCTTTCCTAACTTTTGATTTAGTTCCCAGAATGAAATGAATCCAATGCCCACGTTAAGCTAGCTCAATTTTCGATATTGTAACAAAATTTGAGACACAAGTAGTAACAACAAAGCGTCCAAGTAATCCAGTCTATCCCGAACTGTGTGATGTCATGCATTATGCTTCATTTATAATCCTTTACTCAATGATCACTTTAACTGCCCGATCAACTTGATATGCCCGCACTAAATCATCCGTAACTTTTGATTTAGAGCTCAGCATGACATGAATCCAATGCCCACGTTAAGCTAGCTCAATTTTTTATATTCTGAAAAAATTTGAGACAGAACTAGATAAGACAAAGCTTCAAAGTAATCCACTCTATGCCAAACTGCGTGATGCCAAGCTTTATGCTTCATTTATATGCGTTTACCTAATGAGTAGCAATGATCAGTTTCGAATGATCACTTTAACTAGGCGATCAACTTGACATGCGCACTAAATCGTCCGTAACTTCTGATTTAGAACTCTGAATAACACGAATCCAATGCCCACGTTAAGGTAGCTCAATTTTCTATATTGTAACAAAATTTGAGAGAGAAATAGTTATGAAAAAGTGTTCAAGTAATCCAGTCTAGCTAAAACTGCGTGATGTCATACATTATGATTCGTTTATAAGCCTTTACTCAATGAGGACCAATGATCAGTTTAGAATGATCACTTTAATTGCCTGATTACCTTGACATTTCTGCGTTAAATCGCCTGTAATTTATGATTTGCTGCATAAACTAACACGAATCCAATGCCCACGTTAAGCTAGCTCAATTTTCTATGTTGACACAAAATTTGAGACAGAAATAGATACGACAAAGCTTCCAAGTAATCCACTCTATCGCAAACTGCGTGATGCCATCCTTTGTGCTTCATTTATAAGCGTTTACTTAACGAGTACCAATGATCTGTTTAGAATGATCACTTTCGCTAGGCGATCAACTTGACATGTCCGCACTAAATCATCCGTAACTTTTGATTTAGAGCTCAGAATAACACGAATCCAATGCCCACGTTAAGGTAGCTTAACTTTCCATTATGTGAAAAAATTTAAGATAGAAATGATATGAAAAAGCGTGCAAGTAATCCAATCTAGCTAAAACTGCGTGATGCAATGCATTATGCTTCATTTATAAGCCTTTACTCCATGAGCACCAATGATCAGTTTAGAATGATCACTTTAACTGCCCGATCAAGTTGACATTACCGCATTAAATCGTCCGTAACTTATGATTTAGAGTTAAAACTGATACGAATCCAATGCCCACGTTAAGATAGCTCAATGTTCTATATTGAGACAAAATTTGAAGCAGAAATTGATATGACAAAGCATCCAAGTAATCCAATCTATCCTAAATTGTGTGATGTCATACATTATACTTCATTTATAAGCCTTTACTCAATGGGCACTAATGATCAGTTTAGATTGATCACTTGAACTGGCCCATCAACTTGACATGTCTACACTAAATCGTCCGTAACTTTTGATTTAGAGCTTAGAATGACACGAATCCAATGCTCACGTTAAGCTAACTCAATTTCTATATTGTGAAAATTTCTGAGACAGCAATGATAGGCAAAGCGTCCATTTAATCCAATTTATCCCAAATTGCGTGATGGCATGCATTATGGCTCATTTATATGCCTTTACTCAATGAACACCAGTGATCAGTTTAGAATGATCACTTTAGTTGGTCGATCAACTTGACATGTCCGCACTAAATTGTCCGTAAATTTGATTTAGAGCTCTGAATAACACCAACAAATGCCCACGTTAAGCTAGCTAAATTTCCTATATTGTGACAAAATTTCAGACAGAAATAGATACGAAAACGCGATGAAGTAATCCAATCTAGCCAAAACTGTGTGATGTCATGCATTATGCGTCATTTATAAGCCTTTACTCAATGAGCCCCAATGATCACTTTAGAATGATCACTTTAACTGCCCGTTCAACTTGAAATTTCTGCATTAAAGAGTCTGTAACTTATGATTTAGAGCTTAAACTGATACGAATCCAATGCCCACATTAAGCTATCTCAATTTTCAATATTGTGAAAAAATTGGAGAAAAAAATATATACGACAAAGCGTCCATGTAATCCAATCTATCCCGAACTACGTGATGCCATGCATTATACCTCATTTATATGCCTTTACTCAATGAGCACCCATGATCAGTTTAGAATGATCACTTTAATTGGCCAATCATCTTGACATGTCCGCACTAAATCGTCCGTAACTATTGATTTAGAGCTCAGAATGACCCGAATCCAATGCACACGATAAGCTAGCTAAATTTTTTAATTTTGAAAAAATTTGAGACATAACAAGAAACGACAAAGCGTCCAAGTAATCCACTCTATCGCTAACTGCATGATGCCATGCTTTATGCTTCAGTTATAAGCGTTTACTTAATGAGTACCAATGATCAGTTTAGAATGATCACTTTAACGAGGCGATCAACTTCACTTGTGCACACTAAATCGTGTGTAACTTTTGATTTAGAGCTTAGAATAACACCAATCAATTCCCCACGTTAAGCTAGTTCAATTTTCTATATTGTGACCAAATTTGAGACAGAAATAGATACGAAAAAGCGTTCAAGTAATCCAATCTAGCCAAAACTGCGTGATGCCATGCATTATGCTGCATTTATAAGCCTTTACACAATGAGTACCAATGATCAGTTTGGAATGATTACTTTAACTGGCCCATCAACCTGAAATGTACACACTAAATCGTCCCTAACTTTTGATTTAGAGCTCAGAATGACATGAATCCAATGTCCACGTTAAGCTAGGTCAATTTTCAATATTGTGACAAAATCTGAGACAGACATATATATGACAAATCATTCAAGTAATCCAATCTATCCCGAACTGAATGATGTGATGTATCATGCTTCATTTATATGTCTTGACTCTATGAGTACCAATGATCAGTTTAGAATGATCACTTTAACTTGCCGATCAGCTTGACATGTCCGCGTTAAATCGTCCGTTATACATGATTTAGAGCTCAAACTGACACGAATCAAATGCCCACGTTAAGCTAGCTCAATTTTCTATATTGTGAAAAAAATTGATGCCATGACTAGATACGATAAAGCGTCAACTTGACATGTCTACACTAAATCGTCCGTAACTTTTGATTTAGAGCTTAGAATGACACGAATCCAATGCTCACGTTAAGCTAGCTCAATTTCTATATTGTGAAAAGTTTTGAGACAGCAATAGATACGCAAAGCGTCCATGTAATCCAATTTATCCCAAATTGCATGATGGCATGCATTATGGCTCATTTATATGCCTTTACTCAATGAACACCAATGATCAGTTTAGAATGATAACTTTACTTAGTCCATCAACTTGACATGTCCGCACTAAATTGTCCGTAAATTTGATTTAGAGCTCTGAATAACACCAACAAATGCCCACGTTAAGCTAGCTAAATTTCCTATATTGTGACGAAATTTCAGACAGAAATAGATACGAAAAAGCGATGAAGTAATCCAATCTAGCCAAAACTGTGTGATGCCATGCATTATGCGTCATTTATAAGCCTTTACTCAATGAGCCCCAATGATCACTTTAGAATGATCACTTTAACTGCCCGTTCAACTTGAAATTTCTGCATTAAAGAGTCCGTAACTTATGATTTAGAGCTTAAACTGATACGAATCCAATGCCCACATTAAGCTATCTCAATTTTCAATATTGTGAAAAATTGGAGACAAATATATATACGACAAAGCATCCATGTAATCCAATCTATCCCGAACTACGTGATGCCATGCATTATACCTCATTTATATTCCTTTACTCAATGAGCACCCATGATCAGTTTAGAATGATCACTTTAATTGGCCAATCATCTTGACATGTCCGCACTAAATCGTCCGTAACTATTGATTTAGAGCTCAGAATGACCCGAATCCAATGCACACGATAAGCTAGCTCAATTTTTTATATTTTGAAAAAATTTGAGACAGAACACGAAACGACAAAGCATCCAAGTAATCCACCCTATCGCAAACTGCATGATGCCATGCTTTATGCTTCATTTATAAGCGTTTACTTAATGAGTACCAATGATCAGTTTAGAATGATCACTTTAACGAGGCGATCAACTTGACTTGTGCGCACTAAATCGTGTGTAACTTTTGATTTGGAGCTTAGAATAACACCAATCAATTGCCCACGTTAAGCTAGTTCAATTTTCTATATTGTGACCAAATTTGAGACAGAAATAGATACAAAAAAGCGTTCAAGTAATCCAATCTAGCCAAAACTGCGTGATGCCATGCATTATGCTGCATTTATAGGCTTTTACACAATGAGTACCAATGATCAGTTTGGAATGATTACTTTAACTGGCCCATCAACCTGACATGTACACACTAAATCGTCCCTAACTTTTGATTTAGAGCTCAGAATGACATGAATCCAATGTCCACGTTAAGCTAGCTCAATTTTCAATATTGTGACAAAATCTGAGACAGACATATATATGACAAATCGTTCAAGTAGTCCAATCTATCCCGAACTGAATGATGTCATGTATCATGCATCATTTATATGCCTTTACTCTATGAGTACCAATGATCAATTTAGAATGATCACTTTAACTTGCCGATCAGCTTGACATGTCCGCATTAAATCATCCGTTATTCATGATTTAGAGCTCAAACTGACACGAATCAAATGCCCACGTTAAGCTAGCTCAATTTTCTATATTGTGAAAAAAATTGATGCCATGACTAGATACGACAAAGCGTCAACTTGACATGTCTACACTAAATCATCCGTAACTTTTGATTTAGAGCGTAGAATAACACGAATACAATACTCACGTTAAGCTAGCTCAATTTCTATATTGTGAAAATTTTTGAGACAGCAATAGATACGCAAAGCGTCCATGTAATCCAATTAATCCCAAATTGCGTGATGGCATGCATTATGGCTCATTTATATGCCTTTACTCAATGAACACCAGTGATCAGTTTAGAATGATCACTTTAGTTGGTCGATCAACTTGACATGTCCGCACTAAATTGTCCGTAAATTTGATTTAGAGCTCTGAATAACACCAACAAATGTCCACGTTAAGCTAGCTAAATTTCCTATATTGTGACGAAATTTCAGACAGAAATAGATACGAAAAAGCGATGAAATAATCCAATCTAGGCAAAACTGTGTGATGTCATGCATTATGCGTCATTTATAAGCCTTTACTCAATGAGCCCCAATGATCACTTTAGAATGATCACTTTAACTGCCCGTTCAACTTGAAATTTCTGCATTAAAGAGTCCGTAACTTATGATTTAGAGCTTAAACTGATACGTATCCAATGCCCACATTAAGCTAGCTCAATTTTCAATATTGTGAAAAAATTGGAGACAAAAATATATACGACAAAGCGTCCATGTAATCCAATCTATCCCGAACTACGTGATGCCATGCATTATACCTCATTTATATGCCTTTACTCAATGAGCACCCATGATCAGTTTAGAATGATCACTTTAATTGGCCAATCATCTTGACATGTCCGCACTAAATCGTCCGTAACTATTGATTTAGAGCTCAGAATGACCCGAATCCAATGCACACGATAAGCTAGCTCAATTTTTTATATTTTGAAAAAATTTGAGACAGAACATGAAATGACAAAGTGTCCAAGTAATCCACTCTATCGCAAACTGCATGATGCCATGCTTTATGCTTCATTTATAAGCGTTTACTTAATGAGTACCAATGATCAGTTTAGAATGATCACTTTAACGAGGCGATCAACTTCACTTGTGCACACTAAATCGTGTGTAACTTTTGATTTAGAGCTTAGAATAACACCAATCAATTCCCCACGTTAAGCTCGTTCAATTTTCTATATTGTGACCAAATTTGAGACAGAAATAGATACGAAAAAGCGTTCAAGTAATCCAATCTAGCCAAAACTGCGTGATGCCATGCATTATGCTGCATTTATAAGCCTTTACACAATGAGTACCAATGATCAGTTTGGAATGATTACTTTAACTGGCCCATCAACCTGACATGTACACACTAAATCGTCACTAACTTTTGATTTAGAGCTCAGAATGACATGAATCCAATGTCCACGTTAAGCTAGCTCAATTTTAAATATTGTGACAAAATCTGAGACAGACATATATATGACAAATCGTTCAAGTAATCCAATCTATCCCGAACTGAATGATGTCATGTATCATGCTTCATTTATATTGCTTTACTCTATGAGTACCAATGATCAGTTTAGAATGATCAGTTTAACTTGCCGATCTGCTTGACATGTCCGCATTAAATCGTCCGTTATTCATGATTTAGAGCTCAAACTGACACGAATCAAATGCCCATGTTAAGCTAGCTCAATTTTCTATATTGTGAAAAAAATTGATGCCATGACTAGATACGACAAAGCGTCAACTTGACATGTCTACACTAAATCGTCCGTAACTTTTGATTTAGAGCTTAGAATGACACGAATCCAATGCTCACGTTAAGCTAGCTCAATTTCTATATTGTGAAATTTTTGAGACAGCAATAGATACGCAAAGCGTCCATGTAATCCAATTAATCCCAAATTGCGTGATGGCATGCATTATGGCTCATTTATATGCCTTTACTCAATGAACACCAGTGATCAGTTTAGAATGATCACTTTAGTTGGTCGATCAACTTGACATGTCCGCACTAAATTGTCCGTAAATTTGATTTAGAGCTCTGAATAACACCAACAAATGCCCACGTTAAGCTAGCTAAATTTCCTATATTGTGACAAAATTTCAGACAGAAATAGATACGAAAACGCGATGAAGTAATCCAATCTAGCCAAAACTGTGTGATGTCATGCATTATGCGTCATTTATAAGCCTTTACTCAATGAGCCCCAATGATCACTTTAGAATGATCACTTTAACTGCCCGTTCAACTTGAAATTTCTGCATTAAAGAGTCCGTAACTTATGATTTAGAGCTTAAACTGATACGAATCCAATGCCCACATTAAGCTAGCTCAATTTTCAATATTGTGAAAAATTGGAGACAAAAATATATACGACAAAGCGTCCATGTAATCCAATCTATCCCGAACTACGTGATGCCATGCATTATACCTCATTTATATGCCTTTATTCAATGAGCACCCATGATCAGTTTAGAATGATCACTTTAATTGGCCAATCATCTTGACATGTCCGCACTAAATCGTCCGTAACTATTGATTTAGAGCTCAGAATGACCCGAATCCAATGCACACGATAAGCTAGCTCAATTTTTTATATTTTGAAAAAATTTGAGACAGAACATGAAACGACAAAGCGTCCAAGTAATCCACTCTATCGCAACCTGCATGATGCCATGCTTTATGCTTCATTTATAAGCGTTTACTTCATGAATACCAATGATCAGTTTAGAATGATCACTTTAACGAGGCGATCAACTTGACTTGTGCGCACTAAGACGTGTGTAACTTTTGATTTGGAGCTTAGAATAACACCAATCAATTGCCCACGTTAAGCTAGTTCAATTTTCTATATTGTGACCAAATTTGAGACAGAAATAGATACGAAAAAGCGTTCGAGTAATCCAATCTAGCCAAAAAAGCGTGATGCCATGCATTATGCTGCATTTATAAGTCTTTACACAATGAGTACCAATGATCAGTTTGGAATGATTACTTTAACTGGCCGATCAACCTGACATGTACACACTAAATCGTCCCTAACTTTTGATTTAGAGCTCAGAATGACATGAATCCAATGTCCACGTTAAGCTAGCTCAATTTTCAATATTGTGACAAAATCTGAGACAGACATATATATATATGACAAATCGTTCAAGTAATCCAATCTATCCCAAACTAAATGATGTCATGTATCATGCTTCATTTATATTGCTTTACTCTATGAGTACCAATGATCAGTTTAGAATGATCAGTTTAACTTGCCGATCTGCTTGACATGTCTGCATTAAATCGTCGGTTATTCGTGATTTAGAGCTCAAACTGACACGAATCAAATGCCCACGTTAAGCTAGCTCAATTTTCTATATTGTGAAAAAAATTGATGCCATGACTAGATACGACAAAGCGTCAACTTGACATGTCTACACTAAATCGTCTGTAACTTTTGATATAGAGCTTAGAATGACACGAATCCAATGCTCACGTTAAGCTAGCTCAATTTCTATATTGTGAAATTTTTGAGACAGCAATAGATACGCAAAGCATCCATGTAATCCAATTTATCCCAAATTGCGTGATGGCATGCATTATGGCTCATTTATATGCCTTTACTCAATGAACACCAATGATCAGTTTAGAATGATCACTTTAGTTGGTCGATCAACTTGACATGTCCGCACTAAATTGTCCGTAAATTTGATTTAGAGCTCTGAATAACACCAACAAATGGCCACGTTAAGCTAGCTAAATTTCCTATATTGTGACGAAATTTCAGACAGAAATAGAAACGAAAAAGCGATGAAGTAATCCAATCTAGCCAAAACTGTGTGATGTCATGCATTATGCGTCACTTATAAGCCTTTACTCAATGAGCCCCAATGATCACTTTAGAATGACCACTTTAACTGCCCGTTCAACTTGAAATTTCTGCATTAAAGAGTCCGTAACTTATGATTTAGAGCTTAAACTGATACGAATCCAATGCCCACATTAAGCTAGCTCAATTTTCAATATTGTGAAAAAATTGGAGACAAAAATATATACGACAATGCGTCCATGTAATCCAATTTATCCCGAACTGCGTGATGCCATGCATTATACCTCATTTATATGCCTTTACTCAATGAGCACCCATGATCAGTTTAGAATGATCACTTTAATTGGCCAATCATCTTGACATGTCCCCACTAAATCGTCCGTAACTATTGATTTAGAGCTCAGAATGACCCGAATCCAATGCACACAATAAGCTAGCTCAAATTTTTATATTTTGAAAAAATTTGAGACAGAGCAAGAAACGACAAAGCGTCCAAGTAATCCACTCTATCGCAAACTGCATGATGCCATGCTTTATGCTTCATTTATAAGCGTTTACTTAATGAGTACCAATGATAAGTTTAGAATGATCACTTTAACGAGGCGATCAACTTGACTTGTGCGCACTAAAACGTGTGTAACTTTTGATTTGGAGCTTAGAATAACACCAATCAATTGCCCACGTTAAGCTAGTTCAATTTTCTATATTGTGACCAAATTTGAGACAGAAATAGATACGAAAAAGCGTTCGAGTAATCCAATCTAGCCAAAAAAGCGTGATGCCATGCATTATGCTGCATTTATAAGTCTTTACACAATGAGTACCAATGATCAGTTTGGAATGATTACTTTAACTGGCCGATCAACCTGACATGTACACACTAAATCGTCCCTAACTTTTGATTTAGAGCTCAGAATGACATGAATCCAATGTCCACGTTAAGCTAGCTCAATTTTCAATATTGTGACAAAATCTGAGACAGACATATATATATGACAAATCGGTCAAGTAATCCAATCTATCCCGAACTAAATGATGTCATGTATCATGCTTCATTTATATTGCTTTACTCTATGAGTACCAATGATCAGTTTAGAATGATCAGTTTAACTTGCCGATCTGCTTAACATGTCCGCATTAAATCGTCGGTTATTCGTGATTTAGAGCTCAAACTGACACGAATCAAATGCCCACGTTAAGCTAGCTCAATTTTCTATATTGTGAAAAAAATTGATGCCATGACTAGATACGACAAAGCGTCAACTTGACATGTCTACACTAAATCGTCTGTAACTTTTGATTTAGAGCTTAGAATGACACGAATCCAATGCTCACGTTAAGCTAGCTCAATTTCTATATTGTGAAATTTTTGAGACAGCAATAGATACGCAAAGCATCCATGTAATCCAATTTATCCCAAATTGCGTGATGGCATGCATTATGGCTCATTTATATGCCTTTACTCAATGAACACCAATGATCAGTTTAGAATGATCACTTTAGTTGGTCGATCAACTTGACATGTCCGCACTAAATTGTCCGTAAATTTGATTTAGAGCTCTGAATAACACCAACAAATGGCCACGTTAAGCTAGCTAAATTTCTTATATTGTGACGAAATTTCAGACAGAAATAGAAACGAAAAAGCGATGAAGTAATCCAATCTAGCCAAAACTGTGTGATGTCATGCATTATGCGTCACTTATAAGCCTTTACTCAATGAGCCCCAATGATCACTTTAGAATGATCACTTTAACTGCCCGTTCAACTTGAAATTTCTGCATTAAAGAGTCCGTAACTTATGATTTAGAGCTTAAACTGATACGAATCCAATGCCCACATTAAGCTAGCTCAATTTTCAATATTGTGAAAAAATTGGAGACAAAAATATATACGACAATGCGTCCATGTAATCCAATTTATCCCGAACTGCGTGATGCCATGCATTATACCTCATTTATATGCCTTTACTCAATGAGCACCCATGATCAGTTTAGAATGATCACTTTAATTGGCCAATCATCTTGACATGTCCGCACTAAATCGTCCGTAACTATTGATTTAGAGCTCAGAATGACCCGAATCCAATGCACACAATAAGCTAGCTCAATTTTTTATATTTTGAAAAAATTTGAGACAGAGCAAGAAACGACAAAGCGTCCAAGTAATCCACTCTATCGCAAACTGCATGATGCCATGCTTTATGCTTCATTTATAAGCGTTTACTTAATGAGTACCAATGATAAGTTTAGAATGATCACTTTAACGAGGCGATCAACTTGACTTGTGCGCACTAAAACGTGTGTAACTTTTGATTTGGAGCTTAGAATAACACCAATCAATTGCCCACGTTAAGCTAGTTCAATTTTCTATATTGTGACCAAATTTGAGACAGAAATAGATACGAAAAAGCGTTCGAGTAATCCAATCTAGCCAAAAAAGCGTGATGCCATGCATTATGCTGCATTTATAAGTCTTTACACAATGAGTACCAATGATCAGTTTGGAATGATTACTTTAACTGGCCGATCAACCTGACATGTACACACTAAATCGTCCCTAACTTTTGATTTAGAGCTCAGAATGACATGAATCCAATGTCCACGTTAAGCTAGCTCAATTTTAAATATTGTGACAAAATCTGAGACAGACATATATATATGACAAATCGTTCAAGTAATCCAATCTATCCCGAACTGAATGATGTCATGTATCATGCTTCATTTATATTGCTTTACTCTATGAGTACCAATGATCAGTTTAGAATGATCAGTTTAACTTGCCGATCTGCTTAACATGTCCGCATTAAATCGTCGGTTATTCGTGATTTAGAGCTCAAACTGACACGAATCAAATGCCCACGTTAAGCTAGCTCAATTTTCTATATTGTGAAAAAAATTGATGCCATGACTAGATACGACAAAGCGTCAACTTGACATGTCTACACTAAATCGTCTGTAACTTTTGATTTAGAGCTTAGAATGACACGAATCCAATGCTCACGTTAAGCTAGCTCAATTTCTATATTGTGAAATTTTTGAGACAGCAATAGATACGCAAAGCATCCATGTAATCCAATTTATCCCAAATTGCGTGATGGCATGCATTATGGCTCATTTATATGCCTTTACTCAATGAACACCAATGATCAGTTTAGAATGATCACTTTAGTTGGTCGATCAACTTGACATGTCCGCACTAAATTGTCCGTAAATTTGATTTAGAGCTCTGAATAACACCAACAAATGCCCACGTTAAGCTAGCTAAATTTCCTATATTGTGACGAAATTTCAGACAGAAATAGAAACGAAAAAGCGATGAAGTAATCCAACCTAGCCAAAACTGTGTGATGTCATGCATTATGCGTCACTTACAAGCCTTTCTCAATGAGCCCCAATGATCACTTTAGAATGATCACATTAACTGCCCGTTCAACTTGAAATTTCTGCATTAAAGAGTCCGTAACTTATGATTTAGAGCTTAAACTGATACGAATTCCAATGCCCACATTAAGCTAGCTCAATTTTCAATATTGTGAAAAAATTGGAGACAAAAATATATACGACAATGCGTCCATGTAATCCAATTTATCCCGAACTGCGTGATGCCATGCATTATACCTCATTTATATGCCTTTACTCAATGAGCACCCATGATCAGTTTAGAATGATCACTTTAATTGGCCAATCATCTTGACATGTCTGCAGTAAATCATCCGTAACTATTGATTTAGAGGTCAGAATGACCCGAATCCAATGCACACAATAAGCTAGCTCAATTTTTTATATTTTGAAAAAATTTGAGACAGAGCAAGAAACGACAAAGCGTCCAAGTAATCCACTCTATCGCAAACTGCATGATGCCATGCTTTATGCTTCATTTATAAGCGTTTACTTAATGAGTACCAATGATAAGTTTAGAATGATCACTTTAACGAGGCGATCAACTTGACTTGTGCGCACTAAAACGTGTGTAACTTTTGATTTGGAGCTTAGAATAACACCAATCAATTGCCCACATTAAGCTAGTTCAATTTTCTATATTGTGACCAAATTTGAGACAGAAATAGATACGAAAAAGCGTTCAAGTAATCCAATCTAGCCAAAACTGCGTGATGCCATGCATTATGCTGCATTTATAAGCCTTTACACAATGAGTACCAATGATCAGTTTGGAATGATTACTTTAACTGGCCGATCAACATGACATGTACACACTAAATCGTCCCTAACTTTTGATTTAGAACTCAGAATGACATGAATCCAATGTCCACGTTAAGCTAGCTCAATTTTCAATATTGTGACAAAATCTGAGACAGACATATATATGACAAATCGTTCAAGTAATCCAATCTATCCCGAACTGAATGATGTCATGTATCATGCTTCATTTATATGCCTTTACTCTATGAGTACCAATGATCAGTTTAGAATGATCACTTTAACTTGCCGATCTGCTTGACATGTCCGCATTAAATCATCCGTTATTCATGATTTATAGCTCAAACTTACACGAATCAAATGCCCACGTTAAGCTAGCTCAATTTTCTATATTGTGAAAAAAATTGATGCCATGACTAGATATGACAAAGCGTCAACTTGACATGTCTACACTAAATCATCCGTAACTTTTGATTTAGAGCTTAGAATGACACGAATCCAATGCTCACGTTAAGCTAGCTCAATTTCTATATTGTGAAAATTTTTGAGACAGCAATAGATGTGCAAAGCGTCCATGTAATCCAATTTATCCCAAATTGCGTGATGGCATGCATTATGGCTCATTTATATGCCTTTACTCAATGAACACCAGTGATCAATTTAGAATGATCACTTTAGGTTGTCGATCAACTTGACATGTCCGCACTAAATTGTCCGTAAATTTGCTTTGAATAACACCAATAAATGCCCACGTTAAGCTAGCCAAATTTCCTATATTGTGACGAAATTTCAGACAGAAATAGAAACGAAAGCGATGACGTAATCCAATCTAGCCAAAACTGTGTGATGTCATGCATTATGTGTCATTTATAAGCCTTTACTCAATGAGCCCCAATGATCACTTTAGAATAATCACTTTAGAATAATCACTTTAACTGCCCGTTCAACTTGAAATTTCTGCATTAAAGAGTCCGTACCTTATGATTTAGAGCTTAAACTGATACGAATCCAATGCCCACATTAAGCTAGCTCAATTTTCAATATTGTGAAAAAATTGGAGACAAAAATATATACGACAATGCGTCCATGTAATCCAATTTATCCCGAACTACGTGATGTCATGCATTATACCTCATTTATATGCCTTTACTCAATGAGCACCCATGATCAGTTTAGAATGATCACTTTAATTGGCCAATCATCTTGACATGTCCGCACTAAATCGTCCGTAACTATTGATTTAGAGCTCAGAATGACCCGAATCCAATGCACACGATAAGCTAGCTAAATTTTTTAATTTTGAAAAAATTTGAGACAGAACAAGAAACGACAAAGCGTCCAAGTAATCCACTCTATCGCTAACTGCATGATGCCATGCTTTATGCTTCATATAAGCGTTTACTTAATGAGTACCAATGATCAGTTTAGAATGATCACTTTAACGAGGCGATCAACTTGACTTGTGCGCACTAAATCGTGTGTAACTTTTGATTTAGAGCTTAGAATAACACCAATCAATTGCCCACGTTAAGCTAGTTCAATTTTCTATATTGTGACCAAATTTGAGACAGAAATAGATACGAAAAAGCGTTCAAGTAATCCAATCTACTCAAAACTGCGTGATGCCATGCATTATGCTGCATTTATAAGCCTTCACACAATGAGTACCAATGATCAGTTTGGAATGATTACTTTAACTGGCCGATCAACCTTACATGTACACATTAAATCGTTCCTAACTTTTGATTTAGAGCTCATAATGACATGAATCCAATGTCCACGTTAAGCTAGCTCAATTTTCAATATTGTGACAAAATCTGAAACAGACATATATATGAAAAATAGTTCAAGTAATCCAATCTATCCCGAACTGAATGATGTCATGTATTATGCTTCATTTATATGCCTTTACTCTATGAGCACCAATGATCAGTTTAGAATGATCACTTTAACTTGCCGATCAGCTTGCATGTCCGCATTAAATCGTCTGTAATTCATGATTTAGAGCTCAAACTGACACGAATCAAATGCCCACGTTAAACTAGCTCAATTTCTGTATTTTGAAAAAATTTGATGCCATGACTAGATATGACAAAGCGTCCAAGCAATCCACTCTATCCAAAACTGCGTGATGCAATGCTTTATGCGTCATTTATATGCGTTTATTTAATGAGTACCAATGATCAATTTAGAATGATCACTTTAACTAGGCGATCAACATGGCTTGTCAGCACTAAATCGTCCGTAACTTTTGATTTATAGCTCAGAATAACAGGAATCCAATGCCCATGTTAACCTAACTCAATTTTCAATATTTTGACAAAAGTTCAAACTGAAATAGATACGACAAAGTGTCCAAGTAATCCAATCTATCCCCAACTGCATGATATAATGCATTATGGTTCATTTATAAGTCTTTACTCAATAAACACCCATAATACGTTATGAATGATCACATTAACTGGCCGATCAATTTGACATGTCCGCACTAAATCGTCCATAACTTATGATTTAGAGCTCCGAATGACACGAATCCAATGCCCACGTAAAGCTAACTCAATTTTCTATATTTTGACAAAATTTGAGACAGAAATAGATACGAAAAGGTATACAAGTAACCCAATCTGTCCCGAACATCATGATACCATGCATTATGCTTCGTTTATAAGCCTTAACTCAATGAGCACCAATGATGAGTTTAAAATGATCACTTTAACTGGCCGATCACCTTGACATGTCCGCACTAAATCGTTCGTAACTTTTAATTTAGACCTCAAAATAACTCGAATCCAATGCCCACATTAAGCTAGCTCAATTTCATTTGAGACCAAAATATATACGACAAAGCGTCCAAGTAATCCAATCTATCCCGAACTACGTGATGCCATGCATTATACCTCATTTATATGCCTTTACTCAATGAGCACCCATGATCAGTTTAGAATGATCACTTTAATTGGCCAATCATCTTGACATGTCCGCACTAAATCGTCCGTAATTATTGATTTAGAGCTCAGAATGACCCGAATCCAATGCACACGATGAGCTAGCTAAATTTTCTAATTTTGAAAAAATTTGAGACAGAACAAGAAACGACAAAGCGTCCAAGTAATACACTCTATCGCTAACTGCATGATGCCATGCTTTATGCTTCATTTATAAGCGTTTACTTAATGAGTACCAATGATCAGTTTAGAATGATCACTTTAACGAGGCGATCAACTTGACTTGTGCGCACTAAATCGTGTGTAACTTTTGATTTAGAGCTTAGAATAACACCAATCAATTGCCCACGTTAAGCTAGTTCAATTTTCTATATTGTGACCAAATTTGAGACAGAAATAGATACGAAAAAGCGTTCAAGTAATCCAATCTACCCAAAACTGCGTGATGCCATACATTATGCTGCATTTATAAGCCTTTACACAATGAGTACCAATGATCAGTTTGGAATGATTACTTTAACTGGCCGATCAACCTGACATGTACACACTAAATCGTCCCTAACTTTTGATTTAGAGCTCAGAATGACATGAATCCAATGTCCACGTTAAGCTAGCTCAATTTTCAATATTGTGACAAAATCTGAGACAGACATATATATATGACAAATCGTTCAAGTAATCCAATCTATCCCGAACTGAATGATGTCATGTATCATGCTTCATTTATATTGCTTTACTCTATGAGTACCAATGATCAGTTTAGAATGATCAGTTTAACTTGCCGATCTGCTTAACATGTCCGCATTAAATCGTCGGTTATTCGTGATTTAGAGCTCAAACTGACACGAATCAAATGCCCACGTTAAGCTAGCTCAATTTTCTATATTGTGAAAAAAATTGATGCCATGACTAGATACGACAAAGCGTCAACTTGACATGTCTACACTAAATCGTCTGTAACTTTTGATTTAGAGCTTAGAATGACACGAATCCAATGCTCACGTTAAGCTAGCTCAATTTCTATATTGTGAAATTTTTGAGACAGCAATAGATACGCAAAGCGTCCATGTAATCCAATTTATCCCAAATTGCGTGATGGCATGCATTATGGCTCATTTATATGCCTTTACTCAATGAACACCAATGATCAGTTTAGAATGATCACTTTAGTTGGTCGATCAACTTGACATGTCCGCACTAAATTGTCCGTAAATTTGATTTAGAGCTCTGAATAACACCAACAAATGCCCACGTTAAGCTAGCTAAATTTCCTATATTGTGACGAAATTTCAGACAGAAATAGAAACGAAAAAGCGATGAAGTAATCCAATCTAGCCAAAACTGTGTGATGTCATGCATTATGCGTCACTTACAAGCCTTTCTCAATGAGCCCCAATGATCACTTTAGAATGATCACATTAACTGCCCGTTCAACTTGAAATTTCTGCATTAAAGAGTCCGTAACTTATGATTTAGAGCTTAAACTGATACGAATCCAATGCCCACATTAAGCTAGCTCAATTTTCAATATTGTGAAAAAATTGGAGACAAAAATATATACGACAATGCGTCCATGTAATCCAATTTATCCCGAACTGCGTGATGCCATGCATTATACCTCATTTATATGCCTTTACTCAATGAGCACCCATGATCAGTTTAGAATGATCACTTTAATTGGCCAATCATCTTGACATGTCCGCAGTAAATCATCCGTAACTATTGATTTAGAGCTCAGAATGACCCGAATCCAATGCACACAATAAGCTAGCTCAATTTTTTATATTTTGAAAAAATTTGAGACAGAGCAAGAAACGACAAAGCGTCCAAGTAATCCACTCTATCGCAAACTGCATGATGCCATGCTTTATGCTTCATTTATAAGCGTTTACTTAATGAGTACCAATGATAAGTTTAGAATGATCACTTTCACGAGGCGATCAACTTGACTTGTGCGCACTAAAACGTGTGTCACTTTTGATTTGGAGCTTAGAATAACACCAATCAATTGCCCACATTAAGCTAGTTCAATTTTCTATATTGTGACCAAATTTGAGACAGAAATAGATACGAAAAAGCGTTCAAGTAATCCAATCTAGCCAAAACTGCGTGATGCCATGCATTATGCTGCATTTATAAGCCTTTACACAATGAGTACCAATGATCAGTTTGGAATGATTACTTTAACTGGCCGATCAACATGACATGTACACACTAAATCGTCCCTAACTTTTTATTTAGAGCTCAGAATGACATGAATCCAATGTCCACGTTAAGCTAGCTCAATTTTCAATATTGTGACAAAATCTGAGACAGACATATATATGACAAATCGTTCAAGTAATCCAATCTATCCCGAACTGAATGATGTCATGTATCATGCTTCATTTATATGCCTTTACTCTATGAGTACCAATGATCAGTTTAGAATGATCACTTTAACTTGCCGATCTGCTTGACATGTCCGCATTAAATCATCCGTTATTCATGATTTAGAGCTCAAACTTACACGAATCAAATGCCCACGTTAAGCTAGCTCAATTTTCTATATTGTGAAAAAAATTGATGCCATGACTAGATATGACAAAGCGTCAACTTGACATGTCTACACTAAATCATCCGTAACTTTTGATTTAGAGCTTAGAATGACACGAATCCAATGCTCACGTTAAGCTAGCTCAATTTCTATATTGTGAAAATTTTTGAGACAGCAATAGATGTGCAAAGCGTCCATGTAATCCAATTTATCCCAAATTGCGTGATGGCATGCATTATGGCTCATTTATATGCCTTTACTCAATGAACACCAGTGATCAATTTAGAATGATCACTTTAGGTTGTCGATCAACTTGACATGTCCGCACTAAATTGTCCGTAAATTTGCTTTGAATAACACCAATAAATGCCCACGTTAAGCTAGCCAAATTTCCTATATTGTGACGAAATTTCAGACAGAAATAGAAACGAAAGCGATGACGTAATCCAATCTAGCCAAAACTGTGTGATGTCATGCATTATGTGTCATTTATAAGCCTTTACTCAATGAGCCCCAATGATCACTTTAGAATAATCACTTTAGAATAATCACTTTAACTGCCCGTTCAACTTGAAATTTCTGCATTAAAGAGTCCGTACCTTATGATTTAGAGCTTAAACTGATACGAATCCAATGCCCACATTAAGCTAGCTCAATTTTCAATATTGTGAAAAAATTGGAGACAAAAATATATACGACAATGCGTCCATGTAATCCAATTTATCCCGAACTACGTGATGTCATGCATTATACCTCATTTATATGCCTTTACTCAATGAGCACCCATGATCAGTTTAGAATGATCACTTTAATTGGCCAATCATCTTGACATGTCCGCACTAAATCGTCCGTAACTATTGATTTAGAGCTCAGAATGACCCGAATCCAATGCACACGATAAGCTAGCTAAATTTTTTAATTTTGAAAAAATTTGAGACAGAACAAGAAACGACAAAGCGTCCAAGTAATCCACTCTATCGCTAACTGCATGATGCCATGCTTTATGCTTCATATAAGCGTTTACTTAATGAGTACTAATGATCAGTTTAGAATGATCACTTTAACGAGGCGATCAACTTGACTTGTGCGCACTAAATCGTGTGTAACTTTTGATTTAGAGCTTAGAATAACACCAATCAATTGCCCACGTTAAGCTAGTTCAATTTTCTATATTGTGACCAAATTTGAGACAGAAATAGATACGAAAAAGCGTTCAAGTAATCCAATCTACTCAAAACTGCGTGATGCCATGCATTATGCTGCATTTATAAGCCTTCACACAATGAGTACCAATGATCAGTTTGGAATGATTACTTTAACTGGCCGATCAACCTTACATGTACACATTAAATCGTTCCTAACTTTTGATTTAGAGCTCATAATGACATGAATCCAATGTCCACGTTAAGCTAGCTCAATTTTCAATATTGTGACAAAATCTGAAACAGACATATATATGAAAAATAGTTCAAGTAATCCAATCTATCCCGAACTGAATGATGTCATGTATTATGCTTCATTTATATGCCTTTACTCTATGAGCACCAATGATCAGTTTAGAATGATCACTTTAACTTGCCGATCAGCTTGCATGTCCGCATTAAATCGTCTGTAATTCATGATTTAGAGCTCAAACTGACACGAATCAAATGCCCACGTTAAACTAGCTCAATTTCTGTATTTTGAAAAAATTTGATGCCATGACTAGATATGACAAAGCGTCCAAGCAATCCACTCTATCCAAAACTGCGTGATGCAATGCTTTATGCGTCATTTATATGCGTTTATTTAATGAGTACCAATGATCAATTTAGAATGATCACTTTAACTAGGCGATCAACATGGCTTGTCAGCACTAAATCGTCTGTAACTTTTGATTTATAGCTCAGAATAACAGGAATCCAATGCCCATGTTAACCTAACTCAATTTTCAATATTTTGACAAAACTTCAAACTGAAATAGATACGACAAAGTGTCCAAGTAATCCAATCTATCCCCAACTGCATGATATCATGCATTATGGTTCATTTATAAGTCTTTACTCAATAAACACCCATAATACGTTATGAATGATCACATTAACTGGCCGATCAATTTGACATGTCCGCACTAAATCGTCCATAACTTATGATTTAGAGCTCCGAATGACACGAATCCAATGCCCACGTAAAGCTAACTCAATTTTCTATATTTTGACAAAATTTGAGACAGAAATAGATACGAAAAGGTATACAAGTAACCCAATCTGTCCCGAACATCATGATACCATGCATTATGCTTCGTTTATAAGCCTTAACTCAATGAGCACCAATGATGAGTTTAAAATGATCACTTTAACTGGCCGATCACCTTGACATGTCCGCACTAAATCGTTCGTAACTTTTAATTTAGACCTCAAAATAACTCGAATCCAATGCCCACATTAAGCTAGCTCAATTTCATTTGAGACCAAAATATATATGACAAAGCGTCCAAGTAATCCAATCTATCCCGAACTGAATGATGTCATGTATCATGCTTCATTTATATGCCTTTACTCTATGAGTACCAATGATCAGTTTAGAATGATCACTTTAACTTGCCGATCTGCTTGACATGTCCGCATTAAATCATCCGTTATTCATGATTTAGAGCTCAAACTTACACGAATCAAATGCCCACGTTAAGCTAGCTCAATTTTCTATATTGTGAAAAAAATTGATGCCATGACTAGATATGACAAAGCGTCAACTTGACATGTCTACACTAAATCATCCGTAACTTTTGATTTAGAGCTTAGAATGACACGAATCCAATGCTCACGTTAAGCTAGCTCAATTTCTATATTGTGAAAATTTTTGAGACAGCAATAGATGTGCAAAGCGTCCATGTAATCCAATTTATCCCAAATTGCGTGATGGCATGCATTATGGCTCATTTATATGCCTTTACTCAATGAACACCAGTGATCAATTTAGAATGATCACTTTAGGTTGTCGATCAACTTGACATGTCCGCACTAAATTATCCGTAAATTTGCTCTGAATAACACCAATAAATGCCCACGTTAAGCTAGCCAAATTTCCTATATTGTGACGAAATTTCATACAGAAATAGAAACGAAAGCGATGACGTAATCCAATCTAGCCAAAACTGTGTGATGTCATGCATTATGTGTCATTTATAAGCCTTTACTCAATGAGCCCCAATGATCACTTTAGAATAATCACTTTAACTGCCCGTTCAACTTGAAATTTCTGCATTAAAGAGTCCGTAACTTATGATTTAGAGCTTAAACTGATACGAATCCAATGCCCACATTAAGCTAGCTCAATTTTCAATATTGTGAAAAAATTGGAGACAAAAATATATACGACAATGCGTCCATGTAATCCAATTTATCCCGAACTACGTGATGTCATGCATTATACCTCATTTATATGCCTTTACTCAATGAGCACCCATGATCAGTTTAGAATGATCACTTTAATTGGCCAATCATCTTGACATGTCCGCACTAAATCGTCCGTAACTATTGATTTAGAGCTCAGAATGACCCGAATCCAATGCACACGATAAGCTAGCTAAATTTTTTAATTTTGACAAAATTTGAGACAGAACAAGAAACGACAAAGCGTCCAAGTAATCCACTCTATCGCTAACTGCATGATGCCATGCTTTATGCTTCATATAAGCGTTTACTTAATGAGTACTAATGATCAGTTTAGAATGATCACTTTAACGAGGCGATCAACTTGACTTGTGCGCACTAAATCGTGTGTAACTTTTGATTTAGAGCTTAGAATAAGACCAATCAATTGCCCACGTTAAGCTAGTTCAATTTTCTATATTGTGACCAAATTTGAGACAGAAATAGATACGAAAAAGCGTTCAAGTAATCCAATCTACTCAAAACTGCGTGATGCCATGCATTATGCTGCATTTATAAGCCTTCACACAATGAGTACCAATGATCAGTTTGGAATGATTACTTTAACTGGCCGATCAACCTTACATGTACACATTAAATCGTTCCTAACTTTTGATTTAGAGCTCATAATGACATGAATCCAATGTCCACGTTAAGCTAGCTCAATTTTCAATATTGTGACAAAATCTGAAACAGACATATATATGAAAAATAGTTCAAGTAATCCAATCTATCCCGAACTGAATGATGTCATGTATTATGCTTCATTTATATGCCTTTACTCTATGAGCACCAATGATCAGTTTAGAATGATCACTTTAACTTGCCGATCAGCTTGCATGTCCGCATTAAATCGTCTGTAATTCATGATTTAGAGCTCAAACTGACACGAATCAAATGCCCACGTTAAACTAGCTCAATTTCTGTATTTTGAAAAAATTTGATGCCATGACTAGATATGACAAAGCGTCCAAGCAATCCACTCTATCCAAAACTGCGTGATGCAATGCTTTATGCGTCATTTATATGCGTTTATTTAATGAGTACCAATGATCAATTTAGAATGATCACTTTAACTAGGCGATCAACATGGCTTGTCAGCACTAAATCGTCCGTAACTTTTGATTTATAGCTCAGAATAACAGGAATCCAATGCCCATGTTAACCTAACTCAATTTTCAATATTTTGACAAAAGTTCAAACTGAAATAGATACGACAAAGTGTCCAAGTAATCCAATCTATCCCCAACTGCATGATATAATGCATTATGGTTCATTTATAAGTCTTTACTCAATAAACACCCATAATACGTTATGAATGATCACATTAACTGGCCGATCAATTTGACATGTCCGCACTAAATCGTCCATAACTTATGATTTAGAGCTCCGAATGACACGAATCCAATGCCCACGTAAAGCTAACTCAATTTTCTATATTTTGACAAAATTTGAGACAGAAATAGATACGAAAAGGTATACAAGTAACCCAATCTGTCCCGAACATCATGATACCATGCATTATGCTTCGTTTATAAGCCTTAACTCAATGAGCACCAATGATGAGTTTAAAATGATCACTTTAACTGGCCGATCACCTTGACATGTCCGCACTAAATCGTTCGTAACTTTTAATTTAGACCTCAAAATAACTCGAATCCAATGCCCACATTAAGCTAGCTCAATTTCATTTGAGACCAAAATATATATGACAAAGCGTCCAAGTAATCCAATCTATCCCGAACTACGTGATGCCATGCATTATACCTCATTTATATGCCTTTACTCAATGAGCACCCATGATCAGTTTAGAATGATCACTTTAATTGGCCAATCATCTTGACATGTCCGCACTAAATCGTCCGTAATTATTGATTTAGAGCTCAGAATGACCCGAATCCAATGCACACGATGAGCTAGCTAAATTTTCTAATTTTGAAAAAATTTGAGACAGAACAAGAAACGACAAAGCGTCCAAGTAATACACTCTATCGCTAACTGCATGATGCCATGCTTTATGCTTCATTTATAAGCGTTTACTTAATGAGTACCAATGATCAGTTTAGAATGATCACTTTAACGAGGCGATCAACTTGACTTGTGCGCACTAAATCGTGTGTAACTTTTGATTTGGAGCTTAGAATAACACCAATCAATTGCCCACGTTAAGCTAGTTCAATTTTCTATATTGTGACCAAATTTGAGACAGAAATAGATACGAAAAAGCGTTCAAGTAATCCAATCTACCCAAAACTGCGTGATGCCATACATTATGCTGCATTTATAAGCCTTTACACAATGAGTACCAATGATCAGTTTGGAATGATTACTTTAACTGGCCGATCAACCTGACATGTACACACTAAATCGTCCCTAACTTTTGATTTAGAGCTCAGAATGACATGAATCCAATGTCCACGTTAAGCTAGCTCAATTTTCAATATTGTGACAAAATCTGAGACAGACATATATATGACAAATCGTTCAAGCAATCCAATCTATCCCGAACTGAATGATGTCATGTATCATGTTTCATTTATATGCCTTTACTCTATGAGTACCAATGATCAGTTTAGAATGATCACTTTAACTTGCCGATCAGCTTGACATGTCCGCATTAAATCGTCCGTAATTCATGATTTAGAGCTCAAACTGACACGAATCAAATGCCCACGTTAAGCTAGCTCAATTTTTTATATTGTAAAAAACGTTGATGCCATGACTAGATACGACAAAGCGTCAACTTGACATCTCTACACTAAATCGTCCGTAACTTTTGATTTAGAGCTTAGAATGACACGAATCCAATGCTCACGTTAAGCTAGCTCAATTTCTATATTGTGAAAATTTTTGAGACAGCAATAGATACGCAAAGCGTCCATGTAATCCAATTTATCCCAAATTGCGTGATGGCATGCATTATGGCTCATTTATATGCCTTTACTCAATGAACACCTGTGATCAGTTTAGAATGATCACTTTAGTTGGTCGATCAACTTGACATGTCCACACTAAATTGTCCGTAAATTTGATTTAGAGCTCTGAATAACACCAACAAATGCCCACGGTAAGCTAGCTAAATTTCCTATATTGTGACGAAATTTCAGATAGAAATAAATACGAAAAAAGCGATGAAGTAATCCAATCTAGCCAAAACTGTGTGATGTCATGCATTATGCATCATTTATAAGCCTTTACTCAATGAGGCCCAATGATCACTTTAGAATGATCACTTTAACTGCCCGTTCAACTTGAAATTTCTGCATTAAGGAGTCCGTAACTTCTGATTTAGAGCTTAAAGTGATACGAATCCAATGCCCACATTAAGCTAGCTCAATTTTCAATATTGTGAAAAAATTGGAGACAAAAATATATACGACAAAGCGTCCATGTAATCCAATCTATCCCGAACTACGTGATGCCATGCATTATACCTCATTTATATGCCTTTACTCAATGAGCACCCATGATCAGTTTAAAATGATCACTTTAATTGGCCAATCATCTTGACATGTCCGCACTAAATCGTCCGTAACTATTGATTAAGAGCTCAAAATGACCCGAATCCAACGCACATGATAAGCTAGCTCAATTTTTTATATTTTGAAAAAATTTGAGACAGAACACGATACGACAAACCGTCCAAGTAATCCACTCTATCGCAAACTGCATGATACCATGCTTTATGCTTCATTTATAAGCGTTTACTTAATGAGTACCAATGATCAGTTTAGAATGATCACTTTAACGAGGCGATCAACTTGACTTGTGCGCACTAAATCGTTTGTAACTTTTGATTTGGAGCTTAGAATAACACCAATCAATTGCCCACGGTAAGCTAGTTCAATTTTCTATATTGTGACCAAATTTGAGACAGAAATAGATACGAAAAAGCGTTCGAGTAATCCAATCTAGCCAAAACTGCGTGATGCCATACATTATGCTGCATTTATAAGCCTTTACACAATGAGTACCAATGATCAGTTTGGAATGATTACTTTAACTGGCCGATCAACCTGACATGTACACACTAAATCGTCCCTAACTTTTGATTTAGAGCTCAAAATGACATGAATCCAATGTCCACGTTAAGCTAGCTCAATTTTTAATATTGTGACAAACTCTGAGACAGACATATATATGACAAATAGTTCAAGTAATCCAATCTATCCCGAACTGAATGATGTCATGTATTATGCTTCATTTATATGCCTTTACTCTATGAGCACCAATGATCAGTTTAGAATGATCACTTTAACTTTCCGATCAGCTTGACATGTACGCATTAAATCGTCCGTAATTCATGATTTAGAGCTCAAACTGATATGAATCAAATGCCCACGTTAAGGTAGCTCAATTTTCTACATTGTGAAAAAATTTGATGCCATGACTAGATACGACATAGCGTCCAAGCAATCCACTCTATCCCAAATTGCGTGATGCAATGCTTTATGCGTCATTTATATACGTTTATTTAATGAGTACCAATGATCAATTTAGAATGATCATTTTAACTAGGCGATCAACTTGGCATGTCCGCACTAAATCGTCCGTAACTTTTGATTTATAGCTCAGAATAACAGGAATCCAATGCCCATGTTAACCTAACTCAATTTTCAATATTTTGACAAAATTTCAGACTGAAATAGATACGACAAAGTGTCCAAGTAATCCAATCTATCCCCAACTGCTTGATATCATGCATTATGGTTCATTTATAAGCCTTTACTCAATGAACACCCATAATACGTTATGAATGATCACTTTAACTGGCCGATCAATTTGACATGTCCGCACTAAATCGTCCATAACTTATAATTTAGAGCTCCGAATGACACGAATCAAATGCCCACGTAAAGCTAACTCAATTTTCTATATTGTGACAAAACTTGAGACAGAAATAGATACGAAAAGGTATACAAGTAACCCAATCTGTCCCGAACTTCATGATACCATGCATTATGCTTCATTTATAAGCCTTAACTCAATGAGCACCAATGATGAGTTTAAAATGATCACTTTAACTGGCCGATCACCTTGACATGTCCGCACTAAATCGTTCTTAACTTTTAATTTAGACCTCAAAATAACTCGAATCCAATGCCCACATTAAGCCAGCTCAATTTCATTTGAGACCAAAATATATACGACAAAGCGTCCAAGTAATCCAATCTATCCCGAACTACGTGATGCCATGCATTATACCTCATTTATATGCCTTTACTCAATGAGCAGCCATGATCAGTTTAGAATGATCACTTTAATTGGTCAATCATCTTGACATGTCCGCACTAAATCATCCGTAACTATTGATTTAGAGCTCAGAATGACCCGAATCCTATGAACACGATAAGCTAGCTAAATTTTTTAATTTTGAAAAAATTTAAGACAGAACAAGAAAAGACAAAGCGTCCAAGTAATCCACTCTATCGCTAACTGCATGATGCCATGCTTTATGCTTCATTTATAAGCGTTTACTTAATGAGTACCAATGATCAGTTTAGAATGATCACTTTAACGAGGCGATCAACTTGACTTGTGCGCACTAAATCGTCCATAACTATTGATTTAGAGCTCAGAATGACCCGAATCCAATGCACACGATAAGCTAGCTAAATTTTTTAATTTTGAAAAAATTTGAGACATAACAAGAAACGACAAAGCGTCCAAGTAATCCACTCTATCGCTAACTGCATGATGCCATGCTTTATGCTTCATTTATAAGCGTTTACTTAATGAGTACCAATGATCAGTTTAGAATGATCACTTTAACGAGGCGATCAACTTGACTTGTGCGCACTAAATCGTCCATAACTATTGATTTAGAGCTCAGAATGACCCGAATCCAATGCACACGATAAGCTAGCTAAATTTTTTAATTTTGAAAAAATTTGAGACATAACAAGAAACGACAAAGCGTCCAAGTAATCCACTCTATCGCTAACTGCATGATGCCATGCTTTATGCTTCATTTATAAGCGTTTACTTAATGAGTACCAATGATCAGTTTAGAATGATCACTTTAACGAGGCGATCAACTTGACTTGTGCGCACTAAATCGTGTGTAACTTTTCATTTAGAGCTTAGAATAACACCAATCAATTGCCCACGTAAAGCTAGTTCAATTTTCTATATTGTGACCAAATTTGAGACAGAAATAGATACGAAAAAGCGTTCAAGTAATCCAATCTAGCCAAAACTGCGTGATGCCATGCATTATGCGGCATTTATAAGCCTTTACACAATGAGTACCAATGATCAGTTTGGAATGATTACTTTAACTGGCCGATCAACCTGACATGTACACACTAAATCGTCCCTAACTTTTGATTTCGAGCTCAGAATGACATGAATCCAATGTCCACGTTAAGCTAGCTCAATTTTCAATATTCTGACAAAATCTGAGACAGACATATATATATGACAAATCGTTCAAGTAATCCAATCTATCCCGAACTGAATGATGTCATGTATCATGCTTCATTTATATGCCTTTACTCTATGAGTACCAATGATCAGTTTAGAATGATCACTTTAACTTGCCGATCAGCTTGACATGTCCGCATTAAATCGTCCGTTATTCATGATTTAGAGCTCAAACTGACACGAATCAAATGCCCACGTTAAGCTAGCTCAATTTTCTATATTGTGAAAAAAATTGATGCCATGACTAGATACGACAAAGCGTCAACTTTACATGTCTACACTAAATCGTCCGTAACTTTTGATTTAGAGCTTAAAATGACATGAATCCAATGCTCACGTTAAGATAGCTCAATTTCTATATTGTGAAAAAATTTGAGACAGCAATAGATACGCAAAGCGTCCATGTAATCCGATTTATCCCAAATTGCGTGATGGCATGCATTATGGCTCATTTATATGCCTTTACTCAATGAACACCAGTGATCAGTTTAGAATGATCACTTTAGTTGGTCGATCAACTTGACATGTCCGCACTAAATTGTCCGTAAATTTGATTTAGAGCTGTGAATAACACCAACAAATGCCCACGTTAAGCTAGCTATATTTCCTATATTGTGGCGAAATTTCAGACAGAAATAGATACGAAAAAGCGATGAAGTAATCCACTCCAGCCAAAACTATGTGATGTCATGCATTATGCGTCATTTATAAGCCTTTACTCAATGAGCCCCAATGATCACTTTAGAATGATCACTTTAACTGCCCGTTCAACTTGAAATTTCTGCATTAAAGAGTCCGTAACTTATGATTTAGAGCTTAAACTGATACGAATCCAATGCCCACATTAAGCTAGCTCAATTTTCAATATTGTGAAAAAATTGGAGACAAAAATATATACGACAAAGCGTCCATTTAATCCAATCTATCCCGAACTACGTGATGCCATGCATTATACCTCATTTATATGCATTTACTCAATGAGCACTCATGATCAGTTTAGAATGATCACTTTAATTGGCCAATCATCTTGACATGTCCGCACTAAATCGTCCGTAACTATTGATTTAGAGCTCAGAATGACCCGAATCCAATGCACATGATAAACTAGCTAAAGTTTTTTAATTCTGAAAAAATTTGAGACAGAACAAGAAACGACAAAGCGTCCAAGTAATCCACTCTATCGGAAACTGCATGATGCCATGCTTTATGCTTCATTTATAAGGGTTTACTTAATGAGTACCAATGGTCAGTTTAGAATGATCACTTCAACAAGGCGATCAACTTGACTTGTGCGCACTAAATCGTGTGTAACATTTGATTTAGAGCTAAGAATAACACCAATCAATTGCCCACGTTAAGCTAGTTCAATTTTCTATATTGTGACCAAATTTGAGACAGAAATAGATACGAAAAAGCGTTCAAGTAATCCAATCTAGCCAAAACTGCGTGATGCCATGCATTATGCTGCATTTATAAGCCTTTACACAATGAGTACCAATGATCAGATTGGAATGATTACTTTAACTGGCCGATCAACCTGACACGTAAACACTAAATCGTCCCTAACTTTTGATTTAGAGCTCAGAATGACATGAATCCAATGTCCACGTTAAGCTACCTCAATTTTCAATATTGTGACAAAATCTGAGACAGACATATATATGACAAACAGTTCAAGTAATCCAATCTATCCCGAACTGAAAGATGTCAAGTATTATGCTTCATTTATATGCCTTTACTCTATGAGCACCAATGATCAGTTTAGAATGATCACTTTAACTTTCCGATCAGCTTGACATGTACGCATTAAATCGTCCGTAATTCATGATTTAGAGCTCAAACTGATATGAATCAAATGCCCACGTTAAGGTAGCTCAATTTTCTACATTGTGAAAAAATTTGATGCCATGACTAGATACAACAAAGCGTCCAAGCAATCCACTCTATCCCAAATTGCGTGATGCAATGCTTTATGTGTCATTTATATGCGTTTATTTAATGAGTACCAATGATCAATTTAGAATGATCATTTTAACTAGGCGATCAACTTGGCATGTCCGCACTAAATCGTCCGTAACTTTTGATTTATAGCTCAGAATAACAGGAATCCAATGCCCATGTTAACCTAACTCAATTTTCAACATTTTGACAAAATTTCAGACTGAAATAGATACGACAAAGTGACCAAGTAATCCAATCTATCCCCAACTGCATGATATCATGCATTATGGTTCATTTATAAGCCTTAACTCAATGAACACCCATAATACGTTATGAATGATCACTTTAACTGGCCGATCAATTTGACATGTCCGCACTAAACCGTCCATAACTTATGATTTAGAGCTCCGAATCACACGAATCCAATGCCCACGTAAAGCTTACTCAATTTTCTATATTGTGACAAAATTTGAGACAGAAATAGATACGAAAAGGTTTACAAGTAACCCAATCTGACCCGAACTTCATGATACCATGCATTATGCTTCATTTATAAGCCTTAACTCAATGAGCACCAATGATGAGTTTAAAATGAACACTTTAACTGCCCGATCACCTTGACATGTCCGCACTAAATCGTTCGTAACTTTTAATTTAGACCTCAAAATAACTCGAATCCAATGCCCACATTAAGCTAGCTCAATTTCATTTGAGACCAAAATATATACGACAAAGCGTCCAAGTAATCCAATCTATCCCGAACTACGTGATGCATGCATTATACCTCATTTATATACATTTACTCAATGAGCACTCATGATCAGTTTAGAATGATCACTTTAATTGTCCAATCATCTTGACATGTCCGCACTAAATCGTCCGTAACTATTGATTTAGAGCTCAGAATGACCCGAATCCAATGCACATGATAAACTAGCTAAAGTTTTTTAATTTTGAAAAAAATTGAGACAGAACAAGAAACGACAAAGCGTCCAAGTAATCCACTCTATCGGAAACTGCATGATGCCATGCTTTATGCTTCATTTAGAAGCGTTTATTTAATGAGTACCAATGATCAGTTTAGAATGATCACTTCAACGAGGCGATCAACTTGACTTGTGCGCACTAAATCGTGTGTAACTTTTGATTTAGAGCTTATAATAACACCAATCAATTGCCCACGTTAAGCTAGTTCAATTTTCTATATTGTGACCAAATTTGAGACAGAAATAGATACGAAAAAGCGTTCAAGTAATCCAATCTAGCCAAAACTGCGTGATGCCATGCATTATGCTGAATTTATAAGCCTTTACACAATGAGTACCAATTATCAGTTTGGAATGATTACTTTAACTGGCCGATCGACCTGACACGTAAACACTAAATCGTCCCTAACTTTTGATTTAGAGCTCAGAATGACATGAATCCAATGTCCACTTTAAGCTAGCTCAATTTTCAATATTGTGACAAAATCTGAGACAGACATATTTATGACAAATCGTTCAAGTAATCCAATCTATCCCGAACTGAATGATGTCATGTATCATGCTTCATTTATATGCCTTTACTCTATGAGTACCAATGATCAGTTTAGAATGATCACTTTAGCTTCCCGATCAGCTTGACATGTCCGCATTAAATCGTCTGTTATTCATGATTTAGAGCTCAACCTAACACGAATCAAATGCCCACGTTAAGTTAGCTCAATTTTCTATATTGTGAAAAAAATTGATGATATGACTAGATACAACAAAACGTCAACTTGACATCTCTACACTAAATCGTCCGTAACTTTTGATTTAGAGCTTAGAATGACACGAATCCAATGCTCATGTTAAGCTAGCTCAATTTCTATATTGTGAAAATTTTTGAGACAGCAATAGATACGCAAAGCGTCCATGTAATCCAATTTATCCCAAATTGCGTGATGGCATGCATTATGGCTCATTTATATGCCTTTACTCAATGAACACCAGTGATCAGTTTAGAATGATCACTTTAGTTGGTCGATCAACTTGACATGTCCGCACTAAATTGTCCGTAAATTTGATTTAGAGCTCTGAATAACACCAACAAATGCCCACGTTATGCTAGCTAAATTTCCTATATTGTGACAAAATTGCAGATAGAAATAGATACGAAAAAGCGATGAAGTAATCCAATCTAGCCAAAACTGTGTGATGTCATGCATTATGCGTCATTTATAAGCCTTTACTCAATGAGCCCCAATGATCACTTTAGAATGATCACTTTAACTGCCCGTTCAACTTGAAATTTATGCATTAAAGAGTCCGTAACTTATGATTTAGAGCTTAAACTGATACGAATCCAATGCCCACATTAAGCTAGCTCAATTTTCAATATTGTGAAAAAATTGGAGACAAAAAATATATACGACAATGCGTCCATTTAATCCAATCTATCCCGAACTACGTGATGTCATGCATTATACCTCATTTATATGCCTTTACTCAATGATCACCCATGATCAGTTTAGAATGATCACTTTAATTGGCCAATCATCTTGACATGTCTGCACTAAATCGTCTGTAACTATTGATTTAGAGCTCAGAATGACCCGAATCCAATGCACACGATAAGCTAGCTCAATTTTTTATATTTTGAATAACTTTTAGACAGAACAAGAAACGACAAAGCGTCCAAGTAATCCACTCTATCGCAAACTGCATGATGCCATGCTTTATGCTTCATTTATAAGCGTTTACTTAATGAGTACCAATGATCAGTTTAGAATGATCACTTTAACGAGGCGATCAACTTGACTTGTGCGCACTAAATCGTGTCTAACTTTTGATTTGGAGCTTAGAATAACACCAATCCATTGCCCATGTTAAGCTAGTTCAATTTTCTATATTGTGACCAAATTTGAGACAGAAATAGATACGAAAAAGCGTTCAAGTAATCCAATCTAGCCAAAACTACGTGATGCCATGCATTATGCTGCATTTATAAGCCTTTACACAATGAGTACCAATGATCAGTTTGGAATGATTACTTTAACTGGCCGATCAACCTGACATGTACACACTAAATCGTCCCTAACTTTTGATTTAGAGCTCAGAATGACATGAATCCAATGTCCACGTTAAGCTAGCTCAATTTTCAATATATATGACAAATCATTCAAGTAATCCAATCTATCCTGAACTGAATGATGTCATGTATCATGCTTCATTTATATGCCTTTACTCTATGAGTACCAATGATCAGTTTAGAATGATCACTTTAACTTGCCGATCAGCTTGACATGTCAGCATTAAATCGTCCGTAATTCATGATTTAGAGCTCAAACTGACACGAATCAAATGCCCACGTTAAGGTAGCTCAATTTTCTATATTGTGAAAAAATTTGATGCCATGACTTGATACGACAAAGCGTCCAACCAATCCAACTCTATCCCAAACTGCGTGATGCAATGCTTTATGCGTCATTTATATGCGTTTATTTAATGAGTACCAATGATAAATTTAGAATGATCACTTTAAGTAGGCGATCAACTTGGCATGTCCGCACTAAATCATTCGTAACTTTTGATTTATAGCTCAGAATAACAGGAACCCAATGCCCATGTTAACCTAGCTCAATTTTCAATATTTTGACAAAATTTCAGACTGAAATAGATACGACAAAGCATCCAAGTAATCCAATCTATCCCCAACTGCATGATATCATGCATTATGGTTCATTTATATGCCTTTACTCAATGAACACCCATAATACGTTATGAATGATAACTTTAACTGGCCGATCAATTTGACATGTCCGCACTAAATCGTCCATAACTTATGATTTAGAGCTCCGAATGACACGAATCCAATACCCACGTAAAGCTAACTCAATTTTCTATATTGTGACAAAATTTGAGACAGAAATAGATACGAAAAGGTATACAAGTAACCCAATCTGTCCCGAACTTCATGATACTATGCATTATGCTTCATTTATAAGCCTTAACTCAATGAGCACCAATGATCAGATTAAAATGATCACTTTAACTGGCAGATCAACTTGACATGTCCGCACTAAATCGTCCATAGTTTTTTATTTAGAGCTCAGAATGAAATGAATCCAATGCGCACGTTAAGCAAGCTTGATTTCTATATTGTGACACAATTTGAGACAAAAATAGATATGACAAAGGATCTATCCTTAACTGCGTGATGCCATGAAATATGCATCATTTATATGCCTTTACTAAATGAGCACCCGTGATCTGTTTAGAATGATCACTTTAACTGGCCGATAAATTTGAAATGTCCGCACTAAATCGTCTGTAACTTTTGACATGAATCCAATGCCCACAATAAGCTAGATCATTTTTTATATTGTGAAAAAATTTGAGACAGAACTAGATACGACAAAGGCTCCAAGTAATCCACTCTATACCAATGATCAGTTTAGAATGATAACTTTAACTAGGCAATCAACTTGACATGTCTGCACTAAATCGTCCGTTGCATTTGATTTAGAGCTTAGAATAACCCGAATCCAATGCCCATGTTAATCTAGCTCAATTTTCTATATTGTGACAAAATTTGAGACTGATGTAGATAAGACAAAGTGTTCAGGTAATCCAATCTATCCTGAATAGCGTGATGTCATGCATTATGCTTCATATATAAGTGTTTACTCAATAAGCACCAATTATTAGTTTAGAATGATCACTTTAACTAGCCGATCAACTTGACATGTCTGCACTAATTCGTCTGTAACTTTTGATTTAGATTTCAAAATAAGTGAATCCAATGCCCATGTTAAGCTAGGTCAAGTTTCTATATTTTGACGAAATTTGAAACAAAAATAGATACGACAAAGCGTCCATGTAATCCAATCTATTCCAAACTGCGAGATGTCATGCATTATGCTTTATTTATAAGGCTTTACTCAATGAGCACCAATGACCAGTTTATAATGATCACATTAACTGGCTGATCAACTTGACATGTCTACACTAAACCGTCCGTATCTTTTAATTTAGAGATCTGAACGACACTAATCCAATGCCCACATTAAGGAAGCTCAATTTTCTATGTTGTGACAAAATTTGAGACAGAAATAGGTACGACAAAGCGTCCATGTAATCCAATCTATCCCGAACTACCTGATGCCATGCATTATGCTTCATTTATATGCTTTTACTCAATAGCACCAATGATAGGTTTAGAATAATCACTTAACCTGTCTGATCAACTCAACATGCCCATGTTAAGCTATCTCAATTTTCTATATTTTGACAAAGTTTAAGAAAGAAATCGATACGACAAAGCGTCCATGTAATCCAATCTATTCCGAACTATCTGATGCTATGCATTATGCTTCATTTATATGCCGTTACTCAATGAGCACCATTGATCAGTTTAGAATGATCACTTTAACTTGCCGATCAACTTGATATGTCCGCATTAAATCGTCCGTAACTCATGATTTAGAGCTCAAACTAACACGAATCCAATGCCCGCGTTAAGCTAGCTCAATTTTCTATATTGTGAGAAACTTTGAGACAAAAATAGATTAAAAAAAAAACTGTTCAAGTAATCCAATCTAGCCAAAACAGCGTGATGCTATGCATTATGATTCATTTATAAGCCTTTACTCAGTGAGCACCAATGATCATTTTAGAATGATTAATGTAACTAGCTGATCTTGACATGCCCGCACTAAATCATCCGTCACTGTTAATTTAGAGCTTAGAGTTAGACGAATCCACTGCCCACGTTAAGCTAGCTCAATTTTTTCTATTGTGAAAAAATTGAAAACAGAATTAGATACGACAAAGCGTCCAAGTAATTCACTCTATCTAAAACTGCATGATGTCATGCTTTATGCTTCATTTATAAGCGTTTACTTAATGAGCACCAATGATCATTTTAGAATGGTCACTTTAACTAGGCGATCAACTTGACATGTCCACACTAAATCGTACATAACTTTTAATTTAGAGTTCAGAATAACACGAATCCAATGCCAATGTTAAGGTACCTCAATTTTCTATATTGTGACAAAATTTGAGACAAAAATAGATTCGTACAAGTGTTCAAGTAATCCAATCTAGCCAAAATTGTGTGATGTCATGCATTATGCTTCATTGATAAACCTTTACTCAATGAGCACCAATGATCAGTTGAGAATGATCGCTTTAATTGGCCGATCAACTTGACATGTCTGCACTAAATCGTCCCTAACTTTTGATTTAGAGCTCAGAATGACACGAATCCAATAACCACGTTAAACTAGCTTAGTTTTTTATGCTGACAGAAATAGATACGAAAAAGCGTTCAAGTAATGCAATCTAGCCCAAACTGTGTGATACCATGCATTATGCTTCTTTTATAAACCTTTAATCAATGAACACCAGTGAACAGTTTAGAATGATCACTTTAACTAAGCGATCAACTTGACATGTCTGCACTAAATCGTCCGTAAGTTTTTATTTATAGCTCAAAATGACACAAATCACATGCCCACATTAAGGAAGCTAAAGTTTCTATATTGTGACAAAATTTGAGACAGAAACAGATATGAAAATGCGTTCAAGTAATCCAATCTAGCCAAATCTGCGTGATGCCCTGCATTATGCTTCATTTATAAGTCTTTACTCAATGAGCACCAATGATTAGTTTAGAATGATCACTTTAACTGCCCGATCAATTTATCATTTCCGCACTAAATCATCCGTAACTTTTGATTTAGAGGTCAGAATGACACAAACCGATGCCCACGTTAGGCTAGCTCAATATTTTTCAAAATTTCGACCGAACTAGGTACCACAAGGCGTCCAAGTTATCCAATCTATCCCAAACTGTGTGATGCCGTGCAGTATGCTTCATTTATAAGCCTTTACTCAATGAGAACCAATTATCAGTTTAGAATCATCACTTTAACTGGCCGATCAACTTGAATAACATTAATCTAGTGCCCAGGTTAAGATAGTTTTGATTTAGAGCTCAGAATAACACGAATCTAGTGCCCACATTAAACTACCTCAATTTTCTATATTGTGACAAAGTTTGAGACAAAAATAAATACAACAAAGTATCCAAGTAATCCAATCCATCCCAAACTCTGTGATGCCATGCATTATTTTTCATTTATAAGCTTTTACTCAATGAGCACCAATAATGAGTTTAAAATAATCATTTGAACTAGCCGATGACTTTTCCATGTCTGCACTAAATCGTCCATAACTTTGATTTATAGCTCAGAATGACACGAATCCAATGCCCACATCAAACTAGTTCAATTTTCAATATTGTGATAAAATTTGAGACAATACTAGATACGAAACAACGTCCAAGTAATCCAGTCTATCCAAAACTCTGTGATGCAATTACTTATGCTTCATTTATAAGCCTTTACTCAATTGGCACCGAATATTAGTTTTGAATAATCAATTTAACTGGCCAATCAACTTGACATGTGTACACTTTTGATTTAGAGCTGAGAATGACACGAATCCAATGCCCACGTTGACCTAGCTCAGTTTTCTGTATTTTAACAAAATTTGAGACAGAAATTGAGACAACAAATGGTACAACTAATCCAATCTATCCAAAGTCCTTGATGCAATGATTTATGCTTCAGTTATAAGCCTTTATTTAATGACCACCAATGATCAGTTTAGAATGATCACTTTAACTGCCCGATCAACTTGACATGTACACACAAAATCGTCTGTAACTTTTGATTTAAAGCTCAGAATGACACAAATCCAGTACCCACATTAAGCTATTTCAATCTTCTATATTGCAACGAAATATGAGAAAAAACTAGGTACAACAACGCATCCAAGTAGTCCAATCTATCCCGAACTGCATGATGCCATGCCTTATGCTCCTTTATAAGCCTTTACTCAATGACCACCAATGATCACTTTAACTGGCCGATCAACGTGACATGTCCACACTAAATAGTCTGTAACTTTTGTTTTAGAGCTCACAATGACACTAATCCAATGCCCACATTAAGCTACCTCAATGTTCTATATTTTGATAAAATTAGAGATGGAAATAGAGACGACAAAGTTTCCAAGTAATCCAATCTATCCAAACTCCTTGATGCCATGCATTATGCTTCATTTATAAGACTTAGCTTAATCAACACCAATTATCAGTTTAGAATGATCAGTTTAACTGGCCACTCAACTTGACATGTCCGCACTAAATCGTCTCTAACTTTTAATTTAGAGCTGAGAAAGACACGAATCCAATGCCCACATTAAGCTAGCTCAATTTTCTACATTGTAAAAAAATTTGAGACTGAAATAGACACGACAAAGCGTCCAAGCAATCCAATCTATCCAAAACAGTGTGATACCATGCATTATGCTTCATTTAGAAACCTTTTCTCAATGAGCACCAATGATTAGTTTAGAATGATCACTTTAATTGGCCGATAACTTGACATGTCCGCACTAAATCAATTTTCTGTATTATGAAAAAATTTGAGACAGTATTAGAGACAGAAAAGCGTCCAAGTAATCCAATCTATTTAAACTCCTTGATGCCATGTATTATGCTCAATTTTCTATATTTTGACAAAATTGGAGACAACAATAGATACAACGAAACGTCCAAGTAATCCAATTCATCCCAAATATGCGTGATGCCATGCATTATTTTTCATTATTAAGCTTTTACTCAATGAGCACCAATGATCAGTTTAGAATGATCATTTTAACAAGCCAATCAAGTTGTCAAGTCTCCACTAAATCGTCCATTACTTTTGATTTATAGCTCAGGATCACATGAAACCAATGCCCACATTCAGCTAGTTCAATTTTCTATATTTTGGCAAAATTTGAGACAAAACTAGATACGACAAAGCGTCTAAGTAATTTAATTTATTCAAAACTGTGTGATGCCATGCATTATGCTTCATTTGCATTAATGTTCATTTGCATTATGCTTCATTTATAAGCATTTACTTTATGAGCATCAATAATCAATTTGGAATGATCACTTTAACTGGCCACTCAACTTTACATATCCGTACTAAATCATCCGTAACTTTTAATTTAGAGCTCAGAATGACAAGAATCCAATGACCACGTTAAGCTAGCTCAATTTTCTATACTGCAACAAAATTTGAGACAAAAATAGACACAACAAAACTTCCAAGTAATCCAATCTATCCAACTCTATGTGATGCCATGCATTATACTTCATTTATAAGCCTTTACTTAATGCTCACCAATGATCAATTCAGAATGATCACTTTAACTGGCCGATCAACTTGATATGTCCACACTAAATCTCCCGTAGCGTTTGAATTTTAGCTTAGAGTGACACGAATCAAATGCCCACGTTAAGCTAGATAAATTTTTTATATTTTGACAAAATTTGAGATAGAAGTAGAGACGACAAAGGGTCCAAGTAGTCGAATCTATCCCAAACTGCGTCATGACATGCCTTATGCTTCATTGATAAGTCTTTATTAATGAGCACCAATGATCATTATAGAATTATCATTTTAACTAGCCGATCAACTTGACATGTCTACAGCAAATCGTCTAGAACTTTGGATTTAGAGCTCTGAATGACACCAATCTAACGCCCACGTTAAGCTAGCTAAATTTTCTATATTGTGAGAAAACTTGAGACATAAATAGATAAGACAAAACGTCGAAGTAATCCATTCCATTCCTAACTGTGTGATGCGATGCATTATTCTTCATTTATAAGCTTTTAATCAGTTACCACCAATGATCAGTTTAGTATGATCATTTTAAGTCTGATCAACTTGACGTGTCCACACTAAATTATCAGTAACTTTTGATTTAGAGCTCAAAATGACACGAATCCAATGCCCACGTTAAACTAGCTCAATTTTTTATATTTTGAAAAAATTTGAGAAAGAAATCGATACGACAAATCATCAAAGTAATCCATTCTATCCAAACTACTTGATTCCTTGCATTATTCTTCATTTATAAGCTTTTAATCAGTTACCACCAATGATCAGTTTAGTATGATCATTTTAAGTCCGATCAACTTGACGTGTCCGCACTAAATTATCTGTAACTTTTGATTTAGAGGTCAAAATGACATGAATCCAATGCCCACGTTAAAATAGCTCAATTTTTTATATTTTGACAAAATTTGAGACAGAAATCGATACGAAAAAGCATCCAAGTAATCCATTCTATCCAAACTCCCTGATTCCATGCATTATGCTTCATTTCTAAGCCTTTACTTAATGAGCACCAATGATCAGTTAATAATGATCAGTTTATAATGATCACTTTAACTTGCCAATCATCTCGACTAAATCGTTTGAACCTTTTGATTTAGAGCTCAGAATGACACGAATCAAATGCCCACGTTAAGCTAGCACAATTTTCTATATTGTGACAAAATTTGAGACATGATTAGATACGACAAAGCGTCCAAGTAATCCAACCTATCCAAAACTGTGTGATGCTATGTATTATGCCTCATTTATAAGCCTTTGCTCAATGGGCACTAATTATCCGTTTAAAATGATCACTTTAATTAGCCGATCAACTTGACATTTCCGCTCTAAATCATCCGTAACTTTTGATTTAGAGGTCAGAATGATACGAATCAAATGCCCACGTTAATCTAGCTTAATTTTCTATATTGTGACGTAATTTGAGACATGACTAGATATGATAAAGTGTCCAAGTTCACTTTATCCAAAAATCTGTGATGCCATGCAATATGCTTCATTTATAAGCCTTTACTCAATGGGCACCAAAGATCAGTTTAGAATGATCACTTTAACTGGTCGATCAACTTGACATATCCACACTAAATCGTCCGTAATTTTTGATTTAGAGCACAGAATGACACGAATCCAATGCCCACATTAAACTAGCTCAATTTGCTATAGTCTTACAAAATTCGAGACTGAAATATACACAACAAAGAATCCAAGTAATCCAATCTATCCAAATTGCTTGATGGTATGCATTATGCTTCATTTCTAAGCCCTTACTTAATGCGCACCAATGATCTGTTTAGAATGATCACTTTAACTGGCCGATCAACTTGACATGTCCGTACTAAATCATCCTAAACTTTTGATTTGGAGCTCAGAAACACACGAATCCAATGCCCATGATAAGCTAGCTCAATTTGCTAAATGTTTACAAAATTCGAGACAGAAATAGAGACGACAAAGCATCCAAGTAATCCAATTTATTGCTTGATGCCATGCATTATGTTTCGTTTCAAAGCATTTACTTAATGAGCAGCAATTATCAGTTTAGAATAATCACTTTAATTTGCCGATAAACTTGCATGTCCGCACTAAATCGTCCGTAACTTTTGATTTAGAGCTCAGAATGACACGAATCAAATGCCCACGTTAAGCTAGCTCAATTTTCTATATTGGGATAAACTTTGAGATAGAACTAGATACGATAAAGCATCCAAGTAATCCAGTCTATCCAAAACTGTGTGATGCCATGCATTATTCTTCATTTATAAGCCTTTACTCAATGAGCACCAATAATCAGTTTAGAATGATCACTTTAACTGGGCGATCAACTTGACATGTCCGGACTAAATCGTACGAAACTTTTGATTTAGAGTTCCAAAACACACGAATCCAATTCCCACGATAAGCTATCTCAATTTTCTATACTTTGACCAAATTTGAGACATAAATAAAGATGACAAACCGTCCAAGTAATCCAATCTATCCAAAACTATGTGATGCCATGCAATATGCTTCATTTATATGCCTTTACTCAATGGGCACCAATGATCAATTTAGAATGATCACTTTAACTGGCTGATCAACTTGACATGTCCAGTCTAAATCGTCCAAAACTTTTGATTTAGAGCTCCGAAACACACGAATCCAATGCCCACATTAAGCTAGTTCAATTTTCTATATTTTCACTTAATTTGAGACAGAAATATATACGACAAAGCGTTCAAGTAATCCAATCTATCGAAAACTATGTGATGCCATGCAATATCCTTCATTTATATGCCTTTACTCAATGGGCACCAGTGTTGAGTTTAGAATGATCACTTTAACGGGCTGATCAACTTGAAATGTCTGCACTAAATTGTCTGTAACTTTTGATTAAGAGCTCAGAATGACACGAATCCAATGCCCATGTTAAGATAACTTAATTTTCTGTATTTTGACAATATTTGAGAGAGAAATTGAGACGACAAAGTGTCTAAGTAATCCAATCTATCCTAAATTGCTTGATGCCATGCTTTATGCTTCATTTTTAAGCCTATTCTTAATGAGCATCAATGATCAGTTTAGAATGATCACTTTTACTGGCCGACCAAGTTGACATGTCCGCACTAAATCGTCCATAATTTCTTATTTAGAGCTCCGAATGACACATATTCAATGCCCACGTTAAGCTAGCTCAATTTTCTATATTGTGTCAAGATTTGAGACATTACTAGATATGACAAACCGTCCAATTAATCCAATCTATCCAAAACTGTGGGATGCCATGTATTATGCTTCATTTATAAGACTTTACTCAATGAGTACCAATGATCAATTTAGAATAATCATATTAGCTGGCCAATCAACTTGACATGTTCGCACTAAATCGTCTGTAATTTCTGATTTTGAGATCAGAATGACAAGAATCCAAACCCCACATTAAGCTAGATCAATTTTCTATATTTTGACAAAATTTGAGATATAAATAGAGACGACAAAGCATTCAAGCAATCCAATCTCTCCAAAGAGCTTGATGCCATGCAATATGCTTCATTTAAATCCTTTAATTAATGGACACCAATTATCTGTATAGAATGATCACTTTAACTGGCCACTCAACTTGACATTTGCGCATTAAAATCGTCTGTAACTTTTGAATTAGAGCTAAGAATGACACGAATCCAATGCCCACGTTAAGCTACTTATATTGCAACAAAGTTTGAGACAAAAATAGATACGATGAAGTGTCCAAATACTCCAATTCATCCCAAACTGCTTGATGCCATGCATTATGCTTCATTTAGAAGCCTTAACTTAATCAGCACCAATGATTAGTTTATAATGATCACTTTAACTAGCCACGCAACTTGACATGTCCGCACTAAATCTCCCATAACTTTTGATTTAGAGCTCAGAAAGACACGAATCAAATGCCCACGTTATGCTAGCTCAATTCTCTATACTGTATCAAAAAACTTGAGATAGAAATAGATAAGACAAAACGTCCAAGTAATCCAATCTATCCCAAACTGTGTGATGCCATGCCTTATGTTTCATTTATAAGCCTTTACTCAATGAGCACCAATGATCAGTTTAGACTGATCATTTTAACTGGCCGATCAACCTGACATGTCCGCACTAAATCTTCCGTTACTTTTGATTTTGAGCTCCGAATGACACAAATCCAATTCCCACGTTAACCTAGCTCAGTTTTCTATATTGTAACAGAATTTGTGACAAAAATAGATACGACAAATCGTCCAAGTAATCCAATCCATCTCAAACTTCGAGATGCCATACATTATTTTACATTAATAAGCTTTTACTAAATGAGCACCAGTGATCATTTTAGAATGATCACTTTAACTGGCCCAACAACTTGTCATGTCTTCACTAAATCATCCATAACTTTTGATTTATGGCTCAGAATAACACGAATCCAATGCGCACACTAATCTAGTTCCATTTTCTATATTGTGAAAAATTTGAGACTGAACTAGATACGAAAAAGTGTCCAAGCTATCCATTCTATCTAAAACTGTGTGATGCCATGCCGTATGCTTCTTTCATAAGCCTTTACTCAATGAGCACCAATGATCAGTTTAGAATTATCACTTTAACTAGCCGTTCAACTTGGCATGTACGCACTAAATCATCAGTAAATTTTGAGTTAGAGCTCAGAATGAAACAAATCTAGTGCCCATAGTAAGCTAGCTCAATTTTCTATATTGTGACAAAGTTTAAACAAAAATAGATAAGACAAAGCGTCAAAGTAATCCAATCCATCCCAAACTACGTGATGACTTGCATTATTTTTAATTTATAAGCTTTTACTCAATCACACCAATGATCAGTTTGGAATGATTATTTTAACTAGCCGATTACTTTGTCATGTCTACATCAAATCTTCCATCACTTTTTATGTATAGCTCAGAATGACACGAATCAATTTCCCACATTAAGCAAGTTCAATTTTCTATATTGTGACAAAATTTGAGACAGAACTAGATACGACAAAGCGTCCGAGTAATCCAATCTATCCAAAACTGTGTGATGCCATGCTTATGCTTCATTTAAAAGGCTTTACTCAATGAGCACCAATGATTAGTTTAGAATGAGCACCTTAACTGGCTGATAACCTTGACATGTCCACACTAAATTATCCGTAACTTTTGATTTATAGCTTAGAATGACAGGAATCCAATGCCCACGTTAAGATAGCTCAATTTTCTATATTTTGAAAAAATTTGAGACAAAAAAGAGACGACAAAGCCTCCAAGTAATCCAATCCATCCCAAACTGCATGATGCCATGCATTATTTTTCATTATTAAGCTTTACCAAATGCACACCAATGATCAGTTTAGAATGATCATTTTAACTTGCCGATCAACTTGTCATGTCTCCACTAAATTGTGCCTAATTTTTGATTTATAGGTCAGAATGACACAAATCCAGTGCCCACATTAAGCTAGTTGAATTTTCTAAATTGTGGCAAAATTTGAGACAGAAATAAACACGATAAAGTGTATAAGTAATCCAATCTACCCAAAACTGTGTGATGCCATGCATTATGCTTCATTTATAAGCCTTTACTCAATCTGCACCAATGATCAATTTAGAATAACAATATTAACTAACCGATCAAATTGACATATCCGCACTAAATCGTCCGTAAATTTTGATTTTGAGCTCATAATGACATGAATCTAGTGCCCACGTTAAGCTAGATAAGTTTTCCATAGTTTGACAAAATTTGAGACGGAAGTAGAGAAAACAAAGTGTACAAGTAATCCAATCTATACCAAACTTTGTGATGCCATGCATTATGTTTCATTTATAAGCCTTTTACTCAATGAGACACAATGATCAGAGAATAATCATAATAACTGGGTGATCAACTTGACACATGTCCGCACTGAATCGTCATTAAATTTTGATTTAGAACTCAGAATGACACGAATCCAAGGCCTACGTTAAGCTAGCTCAATTTTCTATATTTTCGCAAAATTTGAGACAACAATAGAGACGACAAAGTGTCCAAGTAATCCAATCTATCCAAACTCCTTGATTCCATGCATTATGTTTCATTTATAAGCCTTTACTTAATTAGCACCAATGATTAGTTCAGAATGATCACTTTAACTAGGCGATCAACTTGACATGTCCGCACAAATCGTACGTAACTTTTGATTTAGAGCTCAGAATGACACAAATACAGTGCCCACGTTAAGCTAGCTCAATTTTCTATAGTGTGACAACAATTGTGACAGAAATAGACACGACAAAGCGTCCAAGTAATCCAGTCTATCCAAAATTCTGTGATGCCATGCATTATGCTTCATTAATGAGCCTTTACTCAATGAGCACCAATGATCAGTTTAGAATAATCATACTAACTGGCCCATCAACTTAATATGTCCGGACTAAATCGTCCGTAACTTTTGGTTGTGAGAAAGTAATGACAAGAGTCCAGTGTCAACATTAAGCTAGATAAATTTTCTATATTTTGACAAAATTTGAGATAGAAATAGAGACAACAAAGCATCCAAGTAATCCAATATATCCAAAACTGAGTGATGACATGCATTATGGTTCATTTATAAGCATTTACTCAATGAGCACCAATGATCAGTTTAAAATGATCACTTTAACAGGCTGATCAGCTTGACATGTCCGTACTAAATCGTCCGTAACCTTTGATTTAAAGCTCAGAATGACATTAATCCAATGCCCACATTAAGCTAGTTCAATTTTTTTTTATTGTGACAAAATTTGTAACAGAACTAGATACGACAAATGGTCCAAGTAATCCAATCTATCTAAAGTGCGTGATGCCATGCATTATGTTTCATTTATAAGCCTTTACTCAATGAGCACCAATGATCAGTTTAGAATGATCACTTTAACTGGCCAGTCAACTTGACATGTCCACACTAAATCGTCCGGAACTTTTGATTTTGAGCTTATAATGACACAAATCCAATGCCTACGTTAAGCTAGCTCGATTTTCTATAATGTAACAAAATTTGAGACTGAAATAGATACAACAAATCGTCCAAGTAATCCAATCAATTCCAAATTGCGTGATGCCATGAATTATTTTTCATTATTAGGCTTTTACCCAATGACCACCAATGATCAGTTTATAATGATCCCCTTAACTGCTGGATCAACTTGTGTTATCTGCACTAAATCATCCATAACTTTTGATTTATAGCTCACAATGACACGAATCCAGTTCCCACATTAAGCTAGTTTAATTTTCTATATTGTGACAAAATTTGAGACAGAAATAGACACGACAGAGCGTCCAAGTAATCCAATCTATCCAAAACTGTTTGATGTCATGCATTATGCTTCATTTCTAAGCCTTTACTCAATGAGAACCAATGATCAGTTTAGAATAATCATATTAACTGGCCGACCAAATTGACATGTTTGCACTAAATCGTCCGTAACTTTTGATTTTGAGTTCAGAATGACACGAATCTAGTGCCTATTTTTAGCTAGTTAAATTTTCTATATTTTGACAAATTTTGAGATGGAAGTAGAGACGACAAAGCGTACAAGTATTCCAATCTCTCCCAAACTGCATGATGCCATGCATTATGCTTCATTTATAAGCATTTACTCAATGAGACCCAACGATCAGTTTAGAATAATCATATTAACAAGCTGATGAACTTGACAAATATCCGCACTAAATCGTCTGTAACTTTTGATTTAGAGCTCAGAATGACAAAAAATCCAATGGCTACGTTAAGCTAGCTTAATTTTCCATATTTTGACAAAGTTTGAGACTGAAATAGACACGACGAAGCGTCAAAGTAATCCAGTCTATCCAAAATTGTGTGATGTCATGCAATATGCTTCATTAATAAGCCTTTACTCAATGAGCACCAATGATTAGTTTAGAATAATCATATTAATAGGCCGATCAACTTAACATGTCTTCACGAAATCGTCTGTAACTTTTGATTTTCAGCTCATAATGACCCGAGTGCAGTGCCAACATTAAGCTAGATAAATTTTCTATATTTTGACAAAATTTGAGACAGAAGTAGAGACGACAAAGCGTCCAAGTAATCCAAATACAGAAAATTGGCAGATATATTGGATTACTTGGAAGCTTTGTTGTCTCTATTTCTGTCTCAAATTTTGTCAAAATATAGAAACTTGAGCTAGCTTAATGTGGGCATTGGATTCGTGTCATTGTGAGCTCTAAATCAAAAGTTACGGGTGACTTAGTGCGTACATGTCAAGTTGATCGGCCAGTTAAAATGATAATTTAAACTGATAATTTGTGCTCATTGAGTAAAAGCTTATAAATGAAGCATAATGCATGGCATCACACAGTTTTGGATATATTGGATTACTTGGATGTTTTTCGTGTCTATTTTTGTCTCAAATTTTGTTACAATATCGAAAATTGAGCTAGCTTAACGTTGGCATTGAATTCCTCTCATTCTGAGCTTTCAATCAAAAGTTACGGACAATTTATTGCATACATGTCAAGTTGAATGGCCAGTTAAAGTGATAATTTAAACTGATAATTGGTGCTAATTAAGCTAAGGCTTATAAATAAAGCAAATTGCATGACATCAAGCAGTTTGGACAATTTGTCGTCTCTATTTCTGTTTCAAATTTTGTCACAATATAGAAAATTGAGGTAGCTTAACATGGGCATTTAATTCTTGTCATTATGAGCTCAAAATCAAAAGTTACAGACAATTTAATGCGAACATGTGAAGTTGATCGGGCAGTTAAAGTGATCATTCTAAACTGATCATTGGTGCTCATTGAGTAAAGACTTATCAATGAAGCATAATGCATGACATCACACATTTTCGGATAGATTGGACTACTTGGACGCTTAATCATATCTATTGCTGTCTCAAATTTTGTTACAATATAGAAAATTGAGCTTGATTAACGTGGGCATTGGATTCGGGTGTTTCTGAGCTCTAAATCGAAAGTTACACATGATTTAGTGTGGATATGTTAAAGTTGATCGGCCACTTAAAGTGATCATTCTAAACTGATCATTGGTGCTCATTAGGTAAAGGCTTATAAATGAAGCATAAAGCATGGCATCACACAGTTTGGGATATACAAGTGCGGCATGTCAAGTTGATCAGCCAGTTAAAGTGCTCAGTTCAAACTGATCATTGGTGCTCATTGAGTAAAAGCTTATAAATGAAGCATAAGGCATGGCATCACACAGTTTGGGATGGATTAGATTACTTGGATGCTTTGTCGTATCTAGTTTTGTCTTAAATTTTGTCACAATATAGAACATTGAACTAGCTTAATGTGGGCATTCGATTTTGTCATTCTAAGCTATAAATCCAAAGTTATGAACGATTTAGTGCAGACATGACAAATTCATGGGTCAGTTAAATTGATCATTATAAACTGATCAATAGTGCTCATTTAGTAAAAACTTATAAATGAAAAATAATGCATTGCATCACGCAGTTTTGGATAGATTGGATTACTGAGATGCTTTTCCATATCTATTTCTATCTCAAATTTTGTTACAATATTGAAAATTGATCTAGCTTAATGTGGGCATTGGATTCGTGTCATTTTAAGTTCTAAATCAAAAGTTACGAATGATTTAGTGCGGACTTGTCAAGTTGATTGGCCAGTTAAAGTGATCATTCTAAACTGATCATTGGTACTCATTTGGTAAAGGCTTATAAATGAAGCATAATGCATGGCATCAAGGAGTTTGGATAGATTGGATTACTTGGATGCTTTGTCGTGTCTATTTCAGTCTCAAATTTTTGTCAAAATATAAAAAATATAGCTAGCTTAACGTGGGCAATTGATTCGTGTCATTTTGAGCTCTAAATTAAAAGTTATGAACGATTTAGTGCGGACAAGTCAAGTTGATCGGCCAGTTAAAGTGCTAATTCTAAACTGATCATTGGTGCTCATTGAGTAATGGCTTATAAACATAAGGCATGGCATCATGCAGTTTGGGATAGATTGGATTAGTTGGATTCTTTGTCATGTCTAGTTTTGTCTCAAATTTGGCACAATATAGAAAATTGAACTAGCTTAATGTGTGCATTGGATTCGCGTCGTTCTAAGGTATAAATCAAAAGTTATGGGCGATTTAGTGCAGACATGACAAGTGGATGGGCCGTTAAAATGATCATTCTAAATTGATCATTAGTGCTCATCTACCAAAAGTTTATAAATGAAAAATATTGCATTGCATCATGCAGTTTGGGATGGATTGGATTACTTGGACTCCTTGTCGTATCTATTTTTTCCCCAAATTTTGTCACAATATAGAAAATTGTGCTAGCTTAACGTGGGCATTGGATTCGTGTCATTCTGAGCTCTAAATCAATAGTTACATATGATTTAGTGCGGAAATATCAAGTTGATTGGGCAGTTAAAGTGATCATTCTAAACTGATCATTGGTGCTCATTAAGAAAAGGCTTGTAAATGAAGCATAATGCATGGCATGAAGGAGTTTGTACAAATTGGATAACATGGACGCTTTTTCGTCTCTATTTCTGTCTCAAATTTTGTCAAAATATAGAAAATTGAACTAGTTTAACGTATGCATTGGATTCGTGTCATTCTGAGCTCTAAATCAAAAGTTACTGACGATTTAGTGCGAACATGTGTCGAGTTGATCGGCCATTTAATATGATTATTCTAAAATGATCATTGGTGCTCATTGGGTAAAAGCTTATAAATGAAGCACAATGGATGACATCACACTGTTTGGGATTGATTCGATTACTTGGAAACTTTGTCGTCTCTATTTCCGTCTCAAATTTTGTCAAAATATAGAAAATTTATCTAGCTTAACGTGGGCATTGTATTCGTGTCATTCTGAGCTCAAAATAAAAACTTACGGACGATTTAGTGCGGTCATTTCAAGTTAATAGGCAAGTTAATATGATTATTTTAAACTGATCATTGGTGCTCATTGAGTAAAGGCTTATAAATGAACCCTAATGCATGGCATCACATAGTTTTGGATAGATTGGATTACTTGGACGCTTTGTTGTGTCTATTGTTGTCTTAAATTTTGCTACGATATCAAAAATTGTGCTAGCTTAATGTAGGCATTGGGTTCGTGTCATCCTGAGCTCTAAATCAAAAGTTACAAACGATTTAGTGCGGATATGTCCAGTTGAGTGGCCAGTTAAAGTGATAGTTTAAACTGATCATTGGTGCGGATTAAGCTAAAGGTTATAAATGAAGCATATTGCATGGAATTAACCAGTTTGGATAGATTGGATTACTTGGACGCTTTGTCATCTCTATTTCTGTTTCAAATTTTGTCACAATATAGAAAATTGAGGTAGCTTAACGTGGGCATTGGATTCGTGTCATTCGGAGCTTTAAATCAAATGTCGTGGACGATTTAGTGCGGACATGTCAAGTTGATCGGACTGTTAAAGTGATCATTCTAAATTAAATTGATGCTCATTAAGTAAAGGCTTAGAAATGAAGTATAATGCATGGCATCACAGAGTTTTGTATAGATTGGATTACTTTAACGATTTGTCGTATCTAGTTTTGTCTCAAATTTTGTCACAATATAGAAATCTGAACTAGCTTAATGTGCACATTGTATTTGTGTCATTCTAAGCTATAAATAAAAAGTTATGGACGATTTAGTGCAGACATAAGAAATTGATGGGCCAGTTAAAATGAGCATTCTAAACTGATCATTGGTGCTCATTTAGTAAAAGCTTATAAATGGAAAATAATGCATTGCATCACGCAGTTTGGGATGGATTGGATTATTTGAACACATTGTCATATCTATTTCTGTCTCAAATTTTGTCACAACATAGAAAATTGAGTTAGCTTAACGTGGGCATAGGATTCGTGTCATTCTGAGCTCTAAATCAAAAGTTACGGACGATTTGGTGAGGACATGTCAAGTTGATTGGCCAGTTAAAGTGATCATTCTAAACTTATTATTGGTGCTCATTAAGAAAAGGCTTATAAATAAAGCATAATGCATGGCATCAGGGAGGTTGGATATATTGGATTACTTGGAAGCTTTGTCGTCTCTATTTCTGTCTCAAATTTTGTCAAAATATAGAAACTTGAGCTAGCTTAATGTGGGCATTGGATTCGTGTCATTGTGAGCTCTAAATCAAAAGTTACGGATGACTTAGTACGTACATGTCAAGTTGATCGGCCAGTTAAAATGATAATTTAAGCTAATAATTTGTGCTCATTGAGTAAAAGCTTATAAATGAAGCATAATGCATGGCATCACACAATTTTGGATATATTTGATTACTTGGATGTTTTTCGTGTCTATTTTTGTCTCAAATTTTGTTACAATATCGAAAATTGAGCTAGCTTAACGTTGGCATTGAATTCCTGTCATTCTGAGCTTTAAATCAAAAGTTACGGACAATTTATTGCATACATGTCAAGTTGAGTGGCCAGTTAAAGTGATAATTTAAACTGATAATTGGTGCTAATTAAGCTAAGGCTTATAAATGAAGCAAATTGCATGACATCAAGCAGTTTGGACAATTTGTCTTCTCTATTGCTGTCTCAAATTTTGTTACAATATTGAAAATTGAGCTTGATTAACGTGGGCATTGGATTCGGGTGTTTCTAAGCTCTAAATCGAAAGTTACACATGATTTAGTGTGGATATGTTAAAGTTGATCGGCCACTTCAAGTGATCATTCTAAACTGATCATTGGTGCTCATTAGGTAAAGGCTTATAAATGAAGCATAAAGCATGGCATCACACAGTTTGGGTTATACTAGTGTGGCATGTCAAGTTGATCAGCCAGTTAAAGTGCTCAGTTCAAACTGATCATTGGTGCTCATTGAGTAAAGGCTTATAAATGAAGCCTAAGGCTTGGCATCACGCAGTTTGGGATATATTAGAATACTTGGACGCTTTGTCGTATCTAGTTCTGTCTCAAATTTTGTCACAATATAGAAAATTGAGCTAGCATAATGTGGGTATTGGGTTCGTGTCATATTAAGCTATAAATCAAAAGTTATGGATGATTTAGTGTAGACATGGCAAGTTGATCGGCCAGTTAAAATGATCTTTTTAAACTGATCATTGGTGCTCATTTAGTATTAGCATATAAATGAAAAATAATGCATGACATCACGAAGTTTGGGATGGATTGGATTATTGGACACTTTGTTGTATCTATATCTGTCTCAAATTTTGTCATAATATAGAAAATTGATCTAGCTTAGCATGGGCATTGGATTCGTGTCATTCGGAAAGCTAAATAAAAATTTACGGACGATTTAGTGCGTACATGTCAAGTTGATCGGCAACTTAAAGTGATCATCTTAAACTGATGATTGGTTCTCATCGAGTAAAGGCTTATAAATGGCATATGGCAAAACATCACGCAGTTTGGGATACATTGGATTACTTATACACTGTGTTGTATCTAGTTCTATCTCAAATTTTGTCACAATATAGCAAATTGAACTAGCTTAATGTGGCATTGGATTCGTGTCATTCTAAGCTATAAAGCAAAAGTTATGTACGATTTAGTGCAGACATGTCAAGTTGATCGGCCAGTTAAAATGATCATTCTAAATTGATCCTTGGTGCTCAATTAGTAAAAGCTTATAAATGAAAAATAATGCATGGCATCACACAGTTTGGGATGTATTGGATTACTTCGATGCTTCGTCATCTCTATTTCTTTCTCAAATTTTGTCAAAAGATAGAAAATTGAGCTAGCTTAACGTAAGCATTGGATTTGTGTCATTCCGAGCACTAAATCAAAAGTTACGAACGATTTAGTGCGGACATGTCAATTTAATCGGCCAGTTAAAGTGATAATTCTAAACTGATCATTGGTGCTCATTGGATAAAAGCATATAAATGAAGCATAAGGCATGGCATCACACAGTTTGGGATGGATTAGATTACTTGGATGCTTTGTCGTATCTAGTTTTGTCTTAAATTTTGTCACAATATAGAACATTGAACTAGCTTAATGGGCATTCGATTCGTGTCATTCTAAGCTATAAATCCAAAGTTATGAACGATTTAGTGCAGACATGACAAATTGATGGGTCAGTTAAATTGATCATTATAAACTGATCAATAGTGCTCATTTAGTAAAAACTTATAAATGAAAAATAATGCATTGCATCACGCAGTTTTGGATAGATTGGATTACTGAGAAGCTTTTCCATATCTATTTCTATCTCAAATTTTGTTACAATATTGAAAATTTATCTAGCTTAATGTGGGCATTGGATTCGTGTCATTTTGAGCTCTAAATCAAAAGTCACGAATGATTTAGTGCGGACATGTCAAGTTGATTAACCAGTTAAAGTGATCATTCTAAACTGATCATTGGTACTCATTTGGTAAAGGCTTATAAATAAAGCATAATGCATGGCATCAAGGAGTTTGGATAGATTGGATTACTTGGATGCTTTGTCGTGTCTATTTCATTCTCAAATTTTGTCTAAATATAGAATATTGAGCTAGCATAACGTGGGCAATTGATTCGTGTCATTTTGAGCTCTAAATTAAAAGTTACGAACGATTTAGTGCGGACATGTCAAGTTGATCGGCCAGTTAAAGTTATAATTCTAAACTGATCATTGGTGCTCATTGAGTAATGGCTTATAAACATAAGGCATGGCGTCATGCAGTTTGGGATAGATTGGATTAGTTGGATGCTTTGTCGTATCTAGTTTTGTCTCAAATTTGGCACAATGTAGAAAATTGAACTAGCTTAATGTGTGCATTGGATTCGCGTCGTTCTAAGGTATAAATCAAAAGTTATGGATGATTTAGTGCAGACATGACAAGTGGATGGGCCAGTTAAAATGATCATTCTAAATTGATCATTGGTGCTCATTTACCAAAAGCTTATAAATGAAAAATATTGCATTGCATCATGCAGTTTGGGATGGATTGGATTACTTGGACTCCTTGTCGTATCTATTTTTTCCCCAAATTTTGTCACAATATAGAAAATTGCGCTAGCTTAACGTGGGCATTGGATTCGTGTCATTCTGAGCTTTAAATCAATAGTTACATACGATTTAGTGTGGACATGTCAAGTTGATTGGGCAGTTAAAGTGATCATTCTAAACTGATCATTGGTGCTCATTAAGAAAAGGCTTGTAAATGAAGCATAATGCAGGGCATGAAGGAGTTTGTACAAATTGGATAACATGGACGCTTTTTCATCTCTATTTCGGTCTCAAATTTTGTCAAAATATAGAAAATTGAACTAGTTTAACGTATGCATTGGATTCGTGTCATTCTGAGCTCTAAATCAAAAGTTACTGACGATTTAGTTCGAACATGTGTCGAGTTGATCGGCCATTTAATATGATTATTCTAAAATGATCATTGGTGCTCATTGGGTAAAAGCTTATAAATGAAGCACAATGCATGACATCCAGCTGTTTGGGATTGATTCGATTACTTGGACACTTTGTCGTCTCTATTTCCATCTCAAATTTTGTCAATATATAGAAAATTTATCGAGCTTAACGTGGGCATTGTATTCGTGTCATTCTGAGCTCAAAATAAAAACTTACGGACGATTTAGTGCGGTCATTTCACGTTAATAGGCAAGTTAATATGATTATTCTAAACTGATCATTGGTGCTCATTGAGTAAAGGCTTATAAATGAACCCTAATGCATGGCATCACACAGTTTTGGATAGATTGGATTACTTGGACACTTTGTCGTGTCTATTATTGTCTTAAATTTTGCAACGATATCGAAAATTGTGCTAGCTTAATGTAGGCATTGGGTTCGTGTCATCCTGAGCTCTAAATAAAAAGTTACAAACGATTTAGTGTGGACATGTCCAGTTGAGTGGCCAGTTAAAGTGATAATTTAAACTGATCATTGGTGCGGATTAAGCTAAAGCTTATAAATGAAGCATATTGCATGGAATCAACCAGTTTGGATAGATTGGATTACTTGGATGCTTTGTCATCTCTATTTCTGTTTCAAATTTTGTCACAATATAGAAAATTGAGGTAGCTTAACGTGGGCATTGGATTCGTGTCATTCGGAGCTTTAAATTAAATATCGTGGACGATTTAGTGCGGACATGTCAAGTTGATCGGCCTGTTAAAGTGATCATTCTAAATTGAATTGATGCTCATTAAGTAAAGGCTTAGAAATGAAGTATAATGCAAGGCATCACATAGTTCTGTATAGATTGGATTACTTTAACGATTTCTCGTATCTAGTTCTGTCTCAAATTTTGTCACAATATAAAAAATTGAACTAGAATAACGTGCACATTGTATTTGTGTCATTCTAAGCTATATAAAAAAAGTTATGGACGATTTAGTGTAGACATAAGAAATTGATGGGCCAGTTAAAATGAGCATTCTAAACTGATCATTGGTGCTCATTTAGTAAAAGCTTATAAATGGAAAATAATGCATTGCATCACGTAGTTTGGGATGGATTGGATTATTTAAACACATTGTCGTATCTATTTCTGTCTCAAATTTTGTCACAACATAGAAAATTGAGCTAGCTTAACGTGGGCATAGGATTCGTGTCATTCTGAGCACTAAATCAAAACTTACGGACGATTTAGTGCGGACATGTCAAGTTGATTGGCCAGTTAAAGTGATCATTCTAAACTGATTATTGGTGCTCATTAAGAAAAGGCTTATAAATAAAGCATAATGCATGGCATCAGGGAGGTTGGATATATTGGATTACTTGGAAGTTTGTCGTCTCTATTTCTGTCTCAAATTTTGTCAAAATATAGAAACTTGAGCTAGCTTAATGTGGGCATTGGATTCGTGTCATTGTGAGCTGTAAATCAAAAGTTACGGATGACTTAGTGCGTACATGTCAAGTTGATCGGCCAGTTAAAATGATAATTTAAACTGATAATTTGTGCTCATTGAGTAAAAGCTTATAAATGAAGCATAATGCATGGCATCACACAATTTTGGATATATTGGATTACTTGGATGTTTTTCGTGCCTATTTTCGTCTCAAATTTTGTTACAATATCGAAAATTGAGCTAGCTTAACGTTGGCATTGAATTCCTGTCATTCTGAGCTTTAAATCAAAAGTTAGGGACAACTTATTGCATACATGTCAAGTTGAGTGGCCAGTTAGAGTGATAATTTAAACTGATAATTGGTGCTAATTAAGCTAAGGCTTATAAATGAAGCAAATTGCATGACATCAAGCAGTTTGGACAATTTGTTGTCTCTATTTCTGTTTCAAATTTTGTCACAATATAGAAAATTGAGGTAGCTTAACATGGGCATTTAATTCTTGTCATTATGAGCTCAAAATCAAAAGTTACAAACGATTTAATGCGAACATGTGAAGTTGATCGGCCAGTGAAAGTGATCATTCTAAACTGATCATTGGTGCTCATTGAGTAAAGACTTATCAATGAAGCATAATGCATGACATCACACAGTTTCGGATAGATTGGACTACATGGACGCTTAATCGTATCTATTGCTGTCTCAAATTTTGTTACAATATAGAAAATTGAGCTTGATTAACGTGGGCATTGGATTCGGGTGCTTCTGAGCTCTAAATCGAAAGTTATACATGATTTAGTGTGGATATGTTAAAGTTGATCGGCCACTTAAAGTGTTCATTCTAAACTGATCATTGGTGCTCATTAGGTAAAGGCTTATAAATGAAACATAAAGCATGGCATCACACCGTTTGGGATATACTAGTGCGGCATGTCAAGTTGATCTGCCAGTTAAAGTGCTCAGTTCAAACTGATCATTGGTGCTCATTGAGTAAAGGCTTATAAATGAAGCCAAAGGCTTGGCAGCACGCAGTTTGGGATATATTACATTACTTGGACGCTTTGTCGTATCTAGTTCTGTCTCAAATTTTGTCACAATATAGAAAATTGAGCTAGCATAATGTGGACATTGGGTTCGTGTCATTTTAAGCTATAAATCAAAAGTTATGGATGATTTAGTGCAGACATGGCAAGTTGATCCGCCAGTTAAAATGATCATTTTGAACTGATCATTGGTGCTCATTTAGTATTAGTATATAAATGAAAAATAATGCATGACATCATGAAGTTTGGGATGGATTGGATTATTGGACACTTTGTTGTATCTATTTCTGTCTCAAATTTTGTCACAATATAGACAATTGATCTAGCTTAGCATGGGCATTGGATTCGTGTCATTCGGAACGCTAAATCAAAGTTTACGGATGATTTAGTGTGTACATGTCAAGTTGATCGGAAACTTAAAGTGATCATCTTAAACTGATCATCGGTTCTCATTGAGTAAAGGCTTATAAATGGCATATGGCACAACATTACGCAGTTTGGGATACTTTTGATTACTTATACACTGTGTTGTATCTAGTTCTATCTCAAATTTTGTCATAATATAGAAAATTGAACTAGCTTAATGTGGCATTGGATTCGTGTCATTCTAAGCTATAAAGCAAAAGTTATGTACGATTTAGTGCACACATGTCAAGTTGATCGCCCAGTTAAAATGATCATTCTAAATTGATCCTTGGTGCTCATTTAGTAAAAGCTTATAAATGAAAAATAATGCATGGCATCACACAGTTTGGGATGTATTGGATTACTTGGATGGTTCGTCATCTCTATTTCTTTCTCAAATTTTGTCTAAAGATAGAAAATTGAGCTAGCTTAACGTAAGCATTGGATTCATGTCATTTCGACCACTAAATCAAAAGTTACAAACGATTTAGTGCGGACATGTCAATTTAATCGGCCAGTTAAAGTGATAATTCTAAACTGATCATTGGTGCTCATTGAGTACAGGCTTATAAACGAAGCATAAGGCATGGCATCATGCAGTTTGGGATAGATTGGATTACTTGGACGCTTTGTCGAATCTAGTTGTCTCAAATTTTGTCACAATATAGAAAATTGAACTAGCTTAAAGTGTTTATGGGATTCGTGTCATTATAAGCTATAAATCATAAGTTATGGACAGTTTAGTACAGACATGGCAAGTTGATGGGCCAGCTAAAATGATCATTCTTTACTGATCATTGGTGTTCATTTAGTAAAAGCTTATAAATGAAAAACAATGCACTGCATCACGCAGTTTGGGATGGATTGGATTACTTGGACTCTTTCTCGTATCTCTTTTTGGTCTCAAATTTTGTCACAATATAGAAAATTGCGCTAGCTTAACGTGGACATTGGATTCATGTCATTCTGAGCACTAAATCAAAAGTTACGGATGATTTAGTGCGGACATGTCAAGTTGATTGGCCATTTAATGTAATCATTCTAAACTGATCATTGGTGCTCATTAAGAAAAGTCTTATAAATGAAGCATAGTGCATGGCATCAAGGAGTTTGGATAAATTGGATTACATGGACGCTTTGTCGTCTCTATTTTGGTCTCAAATTTTGTCAAAATAGAGAAAATTGAGCTAACTTAACGTATGCATTGGATTCGTGTCATTCTGAGCTCGAAATCAAAAGTTACAGACGATTTATTGCGGACATATGTCAAATGTGATTATTATAAATTTATCATTGGTGCTCATTCAGTAAAATTTTATAAATGAAGCACAATGCATGGTATTACTTGGACGCTTTTTCGTCTCTACTTCCATCTCAAATTTTATCAAAATATAGAAAATTTATCTAGCTTAACGTGTGCACTGTATTCGTATCATTTTGAGGTCAAAATCAAAAGTGACGGATGATTTAGTGCGGTCATTTCAAGTTGAACGACTAGTTAATATGATTATTCTAAACTGATCATTGGTGCTCATTGAGTAAAGGCTTATAAATGAAGCATAATGCATGACATCACACAGTTTTGGATAGATTGGATTACTTGGATGCTTTTTTGTGTCTATTTTTGTCTCAAATTTTGTTACAATATCGAAAATTGAGCTAGCTTAACATGGGCATCGGATTCCTATCATTCTGAGCTTTTAATCAAAAGTTACAGACGATTTATTACAAACATGTCAGGTTGACTGGCTAGTTAAAGTGATAATTTAAACTGATAATTGGTGCTGATTAAGATAAGGCTTATAAATGAAGCATATTGAATGGCATCTCGAAGTTTGGACAGATTTGATTTCTAGGAAAATTTTTCGTCTCTATTTCTCTTTCAATTTTTTTCACAATATAGAAAATTGAGGTAGCTTAACGTGGGCATTGGATTCGTGTCATTCTGAGCTCTAAATCAAAAGTTATGGACGATTTAGTGCGGAAATGTCAAGTTGATCGGCCAGTTAAAGTGATCATCCTAAACTGATCATTGGTGCTCATTGAGTAAAGACATATCAATGAAGCATAATGCATGACATCACACAGTTTTGGATAGATTGGATTACTTGGACTCTTAATCGTATCTATTTCTGTCTCAAATTTTGTTACAATATAGAAAAGTGAGCTTGATTAATGTGGGCATTGGATTCGGGTGTTTCTGAGCACTAAATCGAAACTTACACACGATTTAGTGCGTACATGTCAAGTTGATCTGCCACTTAAAGTGATCATTCTAAACTGACCATTGGTGCTCATTAGGTAAAGGCTTATAAATGATGCATAGAGCATGGCATCACGAAGTTTGGGATAGATTTGATTACTTGGAATATGTCTCAAATTTTGTCAAAATATTGAAAATTGTGCTAGCTTAACGTGGGTATTGGATTCATGTAATTCTGAGCTCTAAATCAAAAGTTATGGACTATTTAGTGTGACATGTCAAGTTGATCTGCCAGTTAAAGTGATCAGTTTAAACTAATAATTGGTGCTCATTGAGTAAAGGCTTATAAATAAAGTATAAATCAAGACATCACATAGTTTTGGATTGATTGGATTACTTCAACCCTTTGCCGTATCTATTTCAGTCTCAAATTTTGTTACAATATAGAAAATTGAGCTAGCTTAACGTGGGCATTGAATTCGTGTGTTTCTGAGCTCTAAAAAGAAGTTACACACGATTTAGTGCGGACATGTCAAGTTGATCGGCCAGTTAAAGTGATCATTCTAAACTGATCATTGGTGCTCATTAGGTAAAGGCTTATAAATGAAGCATAAAGCATGGTATCACTCAATTAGGGATAGATTGGATTACTTGGATGCTTTGTCGTCCCTATTTCTGTCTCAAATTTTGTCAAAATATAGAAAATTGAGCTAGCATAACGCGGGCATTGGATTCGTGTCATTCTGAGCTCTAAATCAAAAGTTTCGGATGATTTAATGCGGACATGTCAAGTTGATCGGCCAGTTAAAGAGATCATTCTAAACTGATCATTGGTGCTCAATGAGTAAGGGCTTATACATGAAGTAGAATGCATGACATCACATAGATTTTGATAGATTGGATTACTTGGATGCTTTGTCGTATCTTGTTCTATCTAAAATATTTTCGCAATATAGAAAATTGAATTAGCTTAAAGTGGGCATTGGATTCGTGTCATTGTAAGCAATAAATCAAAAGTTATGTACGATTTAGTGTAGACGTGAAAAATTAATAGGCCAGTTAAAATGATCATTCTAAACTGATCATTGGTACTCATTAGGTAAAGGCTTATAAATGAAACATAAAGCATGGAATCACGCAGTTTTGGATTGATTGGATTACTTGTATGATTTGTTGTCTCGATATTTGTCTTAGATTTTGTCAAAATATAAAAAATTGAGCTAGTTTAACCTGGGGGTTGGATTCGTTTCATTATAAGCTCTAAATCAAAAGTTACACACGATCTAGTGCGGAAATGTCAAGTTGATCGGCCAGTTAAAGTGATCATTCTAAACTGATCATTGGTGCTCTATGAGTGAAGGCTTATAATGCATGGCATCATGCAGTTTGGGATAGATTGGATTACTTGGATGCTTTGTTGTCTGTATATCTCTCTCAAATTTTGTCAAAATAAAGAAAATTGAGCTAGCTTAAAGTGGGCATTGCATTCGTGTCATTCAGAGTTCTAAATAAAAAATTACGGACGATTCATGTCAAGTTGATCGGCCAGTTAAAGTGATCATTCTAAACGGATCATTGTTGCTCAAAGAGGAAAGGCTTATCAATGAAACATAAGGCATGACATCACACAGTTTGGAAAGATTGGATTACTAGGACGCTTTGTCATGTCTAGTTATGTCTCAAAGTTCGTAACAATATAGGAAATTTAACTAGCTTAATGTGGACATTGGATTCGTGTCATTCTAAGCTATAAATCAAAAGTTATGGACGATGTAGTACAGAAATGGAAAGTTGATCGGCCAGTTAAAATGATCATTCTAAACTGATCACTGATGCTCATTTAGTAAAAGCTTATAAATGAAAAAAATGCATGGCATCATGAAGTTTGGGATGGATTGGATTACTTGGATGCTTTTTCGTATAAATATATGTCTCAAATTTTGTCACAATATAGAAAATGTAGCTAGGTTAACATGGGTATTGGATTCGTGTCATTATGAGCTCTAAATCAAAAGTTACGTACGATTTAGTGCAACATGTCAAGTTGATTGGCCAGTTAAGGGATCATTCTAAACTAATAATTGGTGCTCATTAAGTGAAGGCTTATAAATGATTCATAATGCATAGCATCATGGAGTTTGGATAGATTGGATTACTTGGATGCTTTTTCGTCTCTATTTCCGTATCAAATTTAGTTAAAGTATAGCAAATTGAGCTAGCTTAGCATATGCAATGGATTCGTGTCATTTTAAGCTTTAAATCAAGTTGAGTGACCAGTTAAAGTGATCAATCTAAACTGATCATCGGTGCTAATTAAGCCAAGGCTTATAAATTAAGCATATTACATGGCATCATGCAGTTTGGATAGATTGGATTACTTGGACGCTTTTTCCTCTCTATTTTTGTCCATAATTTTGTTACAATATAGAAAATTGAGCTAGCATAACGTGGGATTGGATTCGTGTTATTTTGAGCTCTAAATCAAAAGTTACGGACGATTTAGTGCGGACATGTCAAGTTGATTGGCCAATTAAAGTGATCATTCTAAACTGATTATTTGTGCTCAAGGAGTTTTATAAATGACGCATAATGCATGGCATCAAGGAGTTAGGATAGATTGGATTACTTGGATGCTTTGTCATCTCTATTTCTGTCTCAAATTTTGTCTAAATATAGAAAATTTATCTAGTTTAATCCAGGCATTAGATTCATGAAATTATGAGCTATAAATCAAAAGTTACAGACGATTTAGTGCGGACATGTCAAATTGATCGGCCAATTAAAATGATCATTTTAAACTGATCACTGGTGTTTATTGAGTAAAGGTTTATAAATGAAGTATAAGGCATGGCATCACACAATTCTGGATAGATTCTATTAGTTGGACACTTTGGCGTATCTAGTTCTGTCTCAAATTTTGTCACAATATAGAAAACTGAACAAGATTAATGCGGCCATTCGATTCATGATTTCTAAATCAAAAGGTACAGCCGATTTAGTGCGGACATGTCAAAATGCATGGCATCACACAGTTTTGGATATATTGGATTACTTGGATATGATTATTTCAAGTTGAAAGGCCAGTTAATATGATTATTCTAAAACGATCGTTGGTGTTCATTGAGTAATGGCTTATAAATGAAGCATATTGTAAGGCATCACACAGTTTTGGATATATTGGATGACTTGGACGCTTTGTCGTAACTATTTCTGTCTCAAATATTTTTGAGAATACAGAAAATTGATCTAGCTTAACATGGGTATTGGATTCGTGTCATTCTTAGCTCTTAATCAAAAGTTACAGATGATTTAGTGTAGACATGTCAAGCTGATCGGCCAGTTAAAGTGATTATTCTTAACAAATCAATGTTGCTCATTAAGTAAAGGCTTATAAATGAAGCATAAAACATGGCATCACGCATTTTGCGATAGATTGGATTACTTGGATGCTTTTTTGTCTCTATTTCAATTTCAATTTTTGTTACAATATAGAAATTGAGCTAGCTTAACGTGGGCATTTGATTCGTGTGTTTCTGAGCTCTAAATCAAAAGTTACAAACGATTTAGTGTGGATATGCCAAGTTGATCGGTAGTTAAAGTGATCATTCTAAACTGATCATTGGTGCTCATTAAGTAAAGGCTTATAAATGAAGCATAATGCATGGTATCACAAAGTTTATGATAGATTGGATTACTTGGACGCTTTTTCGAATCTATTTATGTCTCAAATTTTGTTACAATATAGAAAAATTGAGCTAGCTTATTGTGGGCATTGGATTCGTGTTATTCTGAGCTCTAAATCAAAAGTTATAGATGATTTAGTGTGGACGTATCAAGTTGATCGGCTAGTTAAAGTGATCATTCTAAACTGATCATTAGTGCTCATTGAGTAAAGGTTTACAAATGAAGCATAAAGCATGACATCACATAGTTTTGAAATGATTGGATTACTTGGATGCTTTGTCGTATCTATTTTTGTCTCAAATTTTGTTACAATATAGAAAATTGAGCAAACTTAACGTGGGCATTGGATTCGTGTGTTTCTAATCTCTAAATCAAAAGTTACAGACGATTTAGTGCGGACATATCAACTTGATCGGTTAGTTAAAGTGATCATTCTGAACTGATTAGTGTTTCCCATTAAGTAAAGGCTTATAAATGAAGCATAATGCATGACACCAAGCAGTTTGGAAAGATTGGATTACTAAGATGCCTTGTCGTCTCTATTTCAATCTCAAATTTTGTTACAATATAGAAAATTGATCTAGCTTCACGTGGGCATTGGATTCGTGTAATTCTTAACTCGAAATCTAAAGTTACAGACTATTTAGTGCAGACATGTCAAGTTGATCAGCGGGTTAATATGATGATTCTAAACTGATCATTGGTACTAATTGACTGAAGGCTTATAAATGAAGCATAATGCATGGCATCAAAAGTTTTGGATAGATTGGATTACTTGGACGCTTTGTCATATCTAGTTCTATCTCAAATTTTGTCACAATATAGAAAATTGAGCTAGCTTAATGTGATTATTGTATTTGTGTCATTTTGAGCTCTAAATCAAAAGTTTACTGACGATTTAGTGCGGACATGTCAATTTGATCGGCAAGTTAAAGTGATCATCCTAAACTGATAATTTTTGCTCATTAAGTGAAGGATTATAAATGAAGCATAATGCATGGTACCACATAGTTTTGGATAGATTGGATTACATGGATGCTTTGTCGTATCTATTTCTGTCTCAAATTTTGTTACAATATAGAAAATTGAGTTAGCTTAACGTGCGCATTGGATCAGTGGTGCTCATTAAGTAAAGGCTTATAAATGAAGCCTAAAGAATGGCATCACGCAGTATGGGATAGATTGGATTGCTTGGACGCTTTGTCTTCTCTACTTCTCTCTCAAAATTTGTCAAAATATAGAAAATTTATCTAGCTTAACGTGGGCATTGGATTCGTGTCATTCAAGCTCAAAATCAAGAGTTACGGACGATTTAGTGCGGACATGTCAAGTTAAAGCCAGTTAATATGAGTGTTCTAAACTGATCATTGGTGCTCATTGAGTAAAGACTTATAAATGAAGCATATTGTTTGGAATCACACAGTGTTTGATATATTGATTACTTGGACGCTTTGTCGTAATATTTCTGTCTCAAATTTTGTTAGAATAGTTAAAATTTAGTTAGTTTAACATGGGCATTGGATTCGTATCATTCTGAGCTCGAAATCAAAAGTTACGGACGATTTAGTGCAGAAATGTCAAGTTGATCGGCTAGTTAAAGTGATTATTCCAAACTGATCAATGTTGCTCTTTAAGTAAAGGCTTATAAATGAAGCGTAAAGCATGGCGTCACGCATTTTGGGATAGATTAGATTACTTGGACGCTTTGACGTCTTTTTTTCTGTTTCAAATTTTGTTACAATACAGAAATTGAGAAAGCTTAACGTGGGCATTTGATTCGTGTGTTTCTGAGCTCTAAATCAAAAGTTACAGACGATTTAGTGCGGAAATGTCAAGTTGATGGGCAGTTAAAATGATCATTCTAAATTGATCATTGGTGCTCATTAAGTAAAGGCAAATAAATGAAACATAATGCATAGCATCACATAGTTTATGATAGATTGGATTACTTGCAATCTTTGTTGCATCTATTACTGTCTCAAATTTTATTACAATATAAAAAATTGAACTAGCTTAACGTGGGCATTGGATTTCTGTCCTTCTATGCTCTAAATCAAATGTTACGGACGATTTAATGTGAACATGACAAGTTGATCATCCAGTTAAAGTGATCATTCTAAACTAATCATTGGTGCTCATTGACTAAAGGCTTATAAATGAAGCATAAGCATTGCATCTCACAGTTTTTGATAGACTGGATTATTTGGACGCTTTTTTGTCTTTGAATTTCTATCTCAAATTTTGTCAAAAAATAGAGAATTTAGCTAGATTAACGTGGAAATTGGATTCGTGACATTCTGAGCTCCAAATCAAAAGTTACAGATGATTTAATGCGGACATGTCAAGTTGATCGGCTAGTTAAAGTGATCATTCAAAACTGATCATTGGCGCTCATTAAGTAAAGACTTATAAATGAAGCCTAAAGAATGGCATCACACAGTTTAGGATAGATTGGATTACTTGGACGCTTTGTCATATCTATTTCTGTCTCTAATTTTGTTAGACTATAGAAAATTGAGCTAGCATAACATGGGCATTGGATTCGTGTCATTCTGAGCTCTAAGTCAAAAGTTACGGACGATTTAGTGCGGACATGTCAAGTTGATCGGCGAGCTAAAGTGATTATTCTAAATTGATCAATGTTGCTCATTAAGTAAAGGCTTATAAATAAAGCATAAGCATGGCATCACATAGTTTTGGATAGACTAGATTACTTAGACGCTTTGTTGTCTTTGTATTTCTATCTCAAATTTTTTCAAAAATTAGAGAATTGAGTTAGCTTAACGTGGGCATTGGATTCGTGAAATTCTGAGCTCAAAATCAAAAGTTACTGATGATTTTGTGCGGACATGTCAAGTTGATCGGCCAGTTAAAGTGATCATTCAAAACTGATCATTGGCGCTCATTAAGTCAAGGCTTATAAATGAAGCCTAAAGAATTGCATCATAGAGTTTAGGATAGATTGGATTACTTGGACGCTTTTTCATCTCTATTTTTGTTTCAAATTTTGTTACAATGAAGAAATTGACCTAGCTTAACGTGGGCATTTGATTTGTGTGTTTCTGAGCTCTAAATCAAAAGTTACAAACGATTTAGTGCGTACATGTCAATATGATCGGCCAATTAAAGTGATCATTCGACACTGATCATTGGTGCTCATTAAGTAAAAGCTTATAAATGAAGCATAAAGCATGGCATCATGCAGTTTGGAATAGATTGGATTACTTTGACGCTTTGTCAAAAAATAGAGAATTGAGCTAGCTTATCATGTGCACTGGATTCGTGTCATTCTGAGCTATAATCAAAAGTTACAGACGATTTAGTGCGACCATGTCAAGTTGATCGGCCAGTTAATGAGATCATTCAAAACTGATAATTGGCGCTCATCAAGTAAAGGCTTATAAATGAAGCCTAAAGAATGGCATCAAACAGTTTGGGATGGATTGGATTACTTGGAAACTTTGTCGTATCTATTTTTGTCTCAAACTTTGTCACAATATAGAAAATTTAGCTAGCTTAACGTGGGCACAGGATTCGTGTGTTTCTGAGCTCTAAAAAAAGTTATACACGATTTAGTGCGAACCTGTCAAGTTGATCGGCCAGTTAAAGTGATTATTCTAAACTAATCGTTAGTGCTCATTAGGTAAAGGCTTATAAATGAAGCATAAAGCATGGCATCACTCAGTTTGGAATAGATTGGATTACTTGTATGCTTTGTCGTCTCTATTTCGGTCTCAAAATTTGTTAAAATATAAAAATTGAGCTAGCATAACGTGGGCATTTGATTCATGTCATTCTGAGCTCTAAATCAAAAGTTCTGGACTATTAAATGCGGACATGTCAAGTTGATCGGCCAGTTAAAGAGATCATTCTAAACTGATAATTGGTGCTCAATGAGTAAGGGCTTATACATGAAGTATAATGCATGACATCACACAGTTTTTGATAGATTGGATTACTTGGATGCTTTGTCGTATCTTGTTCTATCTAAAATTTTGTCACAATATAGAAAATTGAATTAGCTTAATGTGGGCATTGGATTCGTGTCATTCAAAGCTATAAATCAAAAGTTATGTACGATTTAGTGCACACATGAAAAGTTGATCGGCCAGCTAAAATGATCATTCTAAACTGATCATTGGTGCTCATTAGGTAAAGGCTTATAAATGAAACATAAAGTATGGAATCACGCAGTTTAGGATAGATTGGATTACTTGGATGCTTTGTTGTCTCTATATTTGTCTCAGATTTTGACAAAATATAAAAACATTGCGCTAGCTTAACCTGGGGGTTGGATTCATTTCATTATGAGCTCTAAATCAAAAGTTACACACGATCTAGTGCGGAAATGTCAAGTTGATCGGCGAGTTAAAGTGATCATTCTAAACTGATCATTGGTGCCCTATGTGCTCATTCTAATCTGATCATTGGTGCCCTATGACATCACATAGTTTTGGATAGATTGGATTATTTTGATGATTTGTCGTATCTATTTCATTCTCAAATTTTGTTACAATAAAGAAAATTGAGCTAGCTTAACGTGGGCATTGAATTCGTGTTTTTCTGAGCTCTAAATCAAAAGTTACACATGATTTATTGCAGACATTTCAAGTTGATTAGCGAGTTAAAGTGATCATTCTAAATTGATCATTGGTTCTCATTAGGTAAAGGCTTATAAATGAAGCATAAAGCATGGCATCATTCAGTTTGGGATAGATTGGATTACTTGGATGCTTTGTTGTCTGTATATCTGTCTCAAATTTTGTCAAAATATACAAAATTGAGCTAGCTTAAAGTAGGCATTGGATTCGTGTTATTCGGAGTTCTAAATATAAAGTTATGGACGATTTAGTGCGGACATTTCAAGTTGATCGGCCTGTTAAAGTGATCATTCTAAACTGATCATTGCTGCTCATAGAGTAAAGGCTTATCAATGAAACATAAGGCATGGCATCACGCAGTTTGGGAAAGATTGGATTACTAGGACACTTTGTCATGTCTAGTTATGTCTCAAAGTTTGTAATAATATAGGAAATTGAACTAGCTTAATGTGGGCATTGGATTCATGTCGTTCTAAGCTATAAATCAAAGGTTATGGGCGATTTAGTGCATATATGACAAGTTGATTGGCTAGTTAAAAGGATCATTCTAAACTGATCATTGTTGTTCATTTAGTAAAAGCTTATAGATCAAAAATAATGCATGGCATCAAACAGTTTTGGATTGATTGGATTACTTGGACGCTTTGTTGTATCTATTTTTGTCTCAAACTTATAGAAAATTGAACTAGCTTAATGTGGGCATTGGATTTAGTGCAGACATGACAAAGTCATAGGCCAATTAGAATGATCATTCTAAACTGATCATTGTTGCTCATTGAGTAAAATCTTATAAATGAAAAATACTGCATGCATCACGTAGTTTGGGATGGATTGGATTACTTAGACACTTTGTCGTATCTATTTTTATCTCAAACTTTGTCAAAATATAGAATTTTGAAATATATTAACGTGGGCACTGGATACGTGTCATTCTGAGCTCTAAATAAAAAGTTATGGACTATTTAGTGCGACATGTAAAGTTTATCTGCCAGTTAAAGTGATCATTCTAAACTAATTATTGGTGTTCATTGAGTAAAGGCTTATGAATGAAGCCTAAGGCATGGTATCACGCAGTTTAGGATATATTGGATTACTTGAACTCTTTGTTGTATCTAGCTCTGTCTCAAATATTGTCACAATATAGAAAATGGAACAAGCTTATGTGTGTGTTGGACTCATGTCATTTTAAGCTATAAATCAAAAGTTATGGACGATTTAGTGTAGACATGTATAGTTGATCGGTTAGTTAAAATGATCATTCTAAACTGATCATTGATGCTCATTTAGTAAAAGCTTATAAATGAAAAATAATGCATGGCATCACGATTGGATTACTTGGATGCTTTTTCGTCTCTATTTCCGTCAGTATAGCAAATTGAGCTAGTTTAGCATATGCGTTGGATTCATGTCATTTTAAGCTTTAAATCAAGTTGAATGGCCAGTTAAAGTGATCATTCTAAATTTATCATTGGTGCCAATTAAGCTAAGGCTTATAAATGAAACATATTGCATGGCATCACGCAGTTTGGATAGATTGGATTACTTGGACGATTTTTCGTCTCTATTTTTGTCTATGATTTTGTTACAATATAGAAAATTGAGCTAGCATAACATGGGATTGGATTCGTGTTATTTTGAGCTCTAAATCAAAAATTACGGACGATTTAGTGCGGACATGTCAAGTCGATTGGCCAATTAAAGTGATCATTCTAAACTGATTATTGGTGCTCATTAAGTAAAGGCTTATAAATGACGCATAATGCATGGCATCAAGGAGTTTGGATAGATTGGATTACTTGGACGCTTTGTCATCTCTAATTCTGTCTCAAATTTTGTCTAACTACAGTAAATTGATCTAGTTTAATCCGGGCATTGGATTCATGACATTATGAGCTATAAATCAAAAGTTACAGACGATTTAGTGGGGACAAGTCAAATTGATCGGCCAGTTAAAGTGATCATTTTAAACTGTTCACTGGTGCTCATTTTGTAAATGCTTATAAATGAAGCATAAGGCATGGCATCATGCAGTTCAGGATAGACTCTATTAGTTGGACACTTTGGCGTATCTAGTTCTGTCTCAAATTTTGTCACAATATAGAAAACTGAACTAGATTAATGCCGGCATTCGATTCATGTCATTTTGAGCTCTAAATCAAAAGGTACAGCCGATTTAGTGTGGACATATCAAGTGAGTGGCCAGTTAAAGTGATCATTCTAAACTGTTCATTGGTGCTGATTAAGTTAAGACTTATAAATGAAGCATATTGCATGGCATCAAGATGTTTGGATTGATTGGATAACTTGGACGCTTTTTCGTCTCTCTTTCTGTCTCAAATTTTGTCAAAACATATAAAATTGAGCTAGCTTAATGTGGGCATTGGATTCGTGACATTCTGAGCTCTAAATCAAAAGTTATGACCGATTAAGTGCAGATATGTCAAGTTGATTGCCCAGTTAAAGTGATCATTCTAAACTGATTATTGCTGCTATTTAATTAATGGCTTATAAATCAAGCATAATGCTTGGCATGAAGGAGTTTGGATAGATTAGATTACTTGGATACTTTGTTGCCTCCATTTCTATCTCAAATTTTTTCAAAATATAGAAAATTGAGCTAGCTTAACGTGGGCATTGCATTCATGTCATACTGAGCTCTAAATCAAAAGTTACGGACGATTTACTGCGGACATGTCAAATTATCAATCAGATAAAGTGATCATTCTAAAGCGATCACTAGTTCTCATTGTGTAAAGGCTTATAAATAAAGCATATGGCATGGCATCACGCAGTTTGGGATACATTGGATTACTTGGAGGCTTTGTCGTATCTTGTTCTGTCTCAAATTTTGGCACAATATAGAAAATTGATTTAGCTTAATGTGAGCATTGGACTCGTGTCATTCTAAGCTATAGATCAAAAGTTATGGACGATTTAGTGCAGTCATGACAAGTTGATCGGCAAGTTAAAATGATCATTCTAACCTGATCATTGGTGCTCATTTAGTAAAAGCTTATAAATGAAAAAATAATACATGGCATCACACAGTTTTGGATGGATTGGATTACTTAAACGCTTTGTCGTATCTATTTCTGTCTCAAATGTTGTCATAATATCGAAAATTGAGCTAGCTTAATGTGGGCATTGTACTCGTGTCGTTTTGAGCTCTAAATCAAAAGTTACAAACAATTTAGTGCAGACATTTCAAGTTGATTGACTAGTTAAAGTGATCATTCTAAACTGATTATTGGTTCTAATTAAATAAAGGCTTATAAATTAAGCATAATGCATGGCATCAAGGAGTTTGGATAGATTGGATTACTTGGATACTTTGACATCTCTATTTTGGTCTCAAATTTTTCCAAAATATAGAAAATTGGGCTAGCTTAACGTATGCATTGACTCCTGTCATTATGAGCCCGAAATCAAAAGATACAGACGATTTATTGTGTACATGTGTTATGTTGATCGGCCAGTTAATATGATTATTCTAAACTGATCATTGGTGCTCATTGAGTAAACGCTTATAAATGAAGAACAATACATGGCATCCCACAGTTTGGGATAGATTGGATTACTTGGACGCTTTATCGTCTATACTTCCGACTCTAATGTTGTCAAAATATAGAAAATTTATCTAGCTTAACGTTGGCACTGTATTCGTGTCATTCTGAGCTCAAAATCAAAATTTAAGTACGATTTAGTGCGGACATGTCAAGTTGATCGGCCAATTAATATGATTTTCCTGAACTGATTCATTGGTGCTCATTGAGTAAAGGCTTATAAATGAAGCATAATGCATGGCATCACACAGTTTTGGATAGATTGGATTTCTTGGACGCTTTGTCATCTCTATTTCCATCTCAAATTTTGTAAGAATATAGAAAATTTAGCTAGCTTAACGTGTGCATTAGATTTGTGTGTTTTTGAGCTCTAACTCAAAAGTTACGGACAATTAGCTGTGGACATGTCTGGTTGATTGGCTAGGTAAAGTGATCATTCTAAACTGATCATTGGTGCTCATTAAGTAAAGGCTTATAAATGAAGCATAAAGCATGACATCAAGCAACTTCAGATAGATTAGATTACTTGGACGCTTTGTCCTCTCTATTTCTGTCACAAATTTTTTCAAAATAAAGAAAATTTACCAAGTTTAACGTGGGCATTGGATTCTTGTCATTTTGAGCTCAAAATAAAAAAATTACGGACGATTTAGTGCGGAAATGTCAAGTTGATCGGACAGTTAATATGACTATTCAAACTTATCATTGGTGCTCATTGAGTAAAGGCTTATAAACGAAATATAATGCATGACATCACACAGTTTTCGATAGATTGGATTACTTGTACGCTTTGTCGTGTCTATTTCTGTCTCATATTTTGTTATAATATAGAAAATTTAGCAAGCTTATTGTGTGCATTTGATTCGTGTCATTCGGAGCTCTAAATCAAAACTTACGGACGATTTAGTGTGGATATGTCAAGTTGAGTGGCTAGTTAAAGTGATCATTCTAAACTGATATTTGGTGCTAATTCAGCTAAGGCTAATAAATGAAGCATATAGCATGGCATCAACCAGTTTGGATAGATTGGATTACTTGGACGCTTTGTCGTCTCTATTTCTCTCTCAAATTTTGTCAAAATATAGAAAAGTTAGTTAACTTAACGTGACCATTGGATTCGTGTTATTCCAAGCTCTAAATCAAAAGTTACGGACGATTTAGTGCGGACATGTCAAGTTTATTGGCCAATTAAAGTAATCATTCTAAACTGATAATTGGTGCTCATTAAGTAACGGCTTATAAATGAAGCATAATGCATGGCATCAAGGAGTTTGGATGGATTAGATTACTTGGATGCTTTGTCGTCTCTATATCGATCTCAAATTTTGTCAAAATATAGAAAATTTATCTAGCTTAACGTAGTCCCTGTATTCGTGTCATTCTAAGTTCTAAATCTAAAGTTACGGACAATTTAGTCCGGAAATGTCAAGTTGATCGGCCAGTTAAAATGATCATTCTAAACTGATCATTTGTGCTCATTGAGTAACGACTTATAAGTGAAGCATAAGGTATGTCATCACGCAGTTTGGGAAAGATTGAATTACTTGTACGCTGTGACGTATCTAGTTTTGTCTCAAATTTTATCACAATATAGAAAATTGACCTAGCTTCATGTGCGCATTGGATTCAGGTCATTCTGAGCTCTAAATCAAAAATTATGGACAATTTAGTGCAAACATGACAAGTTGATCGGCCAGTTAAAATGATCATTCTAAACTGATCATTGGTGATCATTTAGTAAAAGCTTATAAATGAAAAATAATGCATGGCATTATGCAGTTCGGGATGGATTGGATTACTTGGATGCTTCGTCGTATCCATTTTAGTCTCATCTTTTGTCACAATATAGAAAATTGAGCTAGCTTAACGTGTGCATTGGATTCGTGTCATTCGGAGCTATAAATCAAAAGTTATGGACGATTTACTCCAAACATGACAAAGTCACCGGCCAGTTAAAATGATCATTCTAAACTGATATTTGGTGCTCATTGAGTAAAAGCTTATAAATGAAAAATAATGCATGGCATCACTTAGTTTGCGATGGATTGGATTACTTGGATGCTTTCTCATCTCTATTCCTGTCTCAAATAATATCAAAATATAGAAAATTGAGCTAGCGTAACGTGGGCATTAGATTCGTGTCATTCTGAGCTCAAAATCAAAAGTTATGGACGATTTAATGCCGACATGTCAACTTGACCGGCCAGTTAAAGTGATCATTCTAACCTGATCATTCGGGCTCATTGAGTAAAGGCTTATAAATGAAGCATAATACATGGCATCAAACAAATAGCTTGGATTACGTGGACGCTTTGTCGTATCTATTTTTGTCTCAAATTTTGTTACAATATAGAAAATTCAGCTAGCTTAACATGGGCATTGGATTTGTATCATTCTAAGCTCTAAATCAAAAGTTATAGACAATTAAGTGCAGACATGTTAAGTTGATCGGCCAGTTAATATGATCATTCTAAACTTATAATTGGTGCTCATTAAGTAAAGGCTTATAAATGAAGCATAATGCATGGCATCACACAGTTTTGTATAGATTGGATTACTTGGACGCTTTGTCATATCTAGTTTTGTCTCAAATTTTGTCACAAAAACAAAAATTGAACTAGATGAATATGGGCATTGAATTCGTGTCATTCTGAGCTATAAATCAAAAGTGATGGACGATTTAGTGCAGAAATAACAAATTGATCGGCGAGTTAAAATGATCATTATAAGCTGACCATTGGTGCTCATTGAGTAAAAGCTTATAAATGAAAAATAATGCATGGCATCATGCAGTTTGGGATTGATTGGATTATTTGGATGCTTCGTCGTATCTATTTTTGTCACAAACTTTATCAAAATATAGAAAACTGAGCTAGCTTAACCTGGTCTTTGGATTCGTTTCATTCTGAGTTCTAAATCAAAAGTTACCGACGACTTAGTGTGGACGTGTCAGGTTGATAGTCCGGTTAAAGTGATCATTCTAAACTGATCATTGGTGCTCTTTGAGTAAAAGCTTGTAAATGAAGCATAATGCATGGCATCGCATAGTTTTGGATAGATTGGATTACTTGGACGCTTTGTTATATCTATTTTTGTCTTAAATTTTGTCAAAATATAGAAGATTGAGGTAGCTTAACGTGGGCATTGGATTCATGTCATTATAAGCTCTAAATCAAAAGTTAGAAACAATTTAGTGTGGACATGTCAAGTTGATCAACCAGTTAATATGATTATTCTAAATTAATCATTGGTGCTCATTGGGTAAAGGTCTATAAATGAAGCATAATGCATGGCATCACGCTGTTTGGGATAGATTCAATTACTTGGACGCTTTGTCGTCTCTACTTCTGTCTCAAATTTTGTCAAAATATAGAAAATTTATCTAGCTTAACGTGGGCACTGGACACGTGTCATTATGAGCTCAAAATCAAAAGTTACGGACGATTTAGTGCGGACATGTTAAGTTGATCAGCTAGTTATGTTATTATTCTAAACTGATCTTGGTGCTCATTAAGTAAAGGCTTATAAATGAAGCAAAATGCATGGCATCACACAGTTTTGGATATATTGGATTACTTGGATGCTTTGTCATATCTATTTCTGTCTCAAATTTTATTACAATATAGAAAATTGAGCAAGCTAAACATGGGCATTGGATTCATGTCATTCTCAGCTCTAAATCAAAAGTTACAGACGATTTAGTGCAGACATGTCAAGTTGATCGGCCAGTTAATATGATCATTCTAAACTGATCATTGGTTCTTATTAAGTAAAGGCTTATAAATGAAGCGTAATGCATGGCATCACACTATTGGATAGATTGGATTACTTTCACCCTTTTTTGTCTTTATTTTTGTCTCGGATTTTGACAAAATATAAAAAATTGAGGTAGCTTAACGTGGAAATTGGATTCATGTCATTCTAATCTTTAAATCAAAAGTTAGGGACGATTTATTGCGGAAATGTCAATTTGATTGGCCAGCTAATGATTAATCTAAACTGATCACTGGTGCTCATTGAGTAAAGGCTTATGAATGAAGCATAATGCATTAAATCACGTATTTTGGTATAGATTGGATTACTTGGACGCTTTGTCGTCTCACTTCTGTCTCAAGTTTTGTCAAAATATAGAAGATTTATCTAGCTTAATGTGGGCACTAGACTCGTGTCATTATGAGCTCAAAATCAAAAGTTATGGTTTATTTAGTGCGGATATGTTAAGTTGATCAGCCAGTTAATATGATTATTCTAAACTGATCATTGGTGCTCATTGCGTAAATACTTATAAATGAAGCAAAATGCATGGCATCACACAATTTTGGTTAGATTGGATTATTTGGATACTTTGTTGTATCTATTTCTGTCTCAAATTTTGTCATAGTATAGAAAATTGAAATGCTAATTGTGGGCATTGGATTCGTGTCATTCTGAGCTATAAACCAAAAGTTATAGATGATTTAGTGCAGTAATGACAAGTTGATACGGCCAGTTAAAATGATCATTCTAAACTGATGATTGGTGTTCATTGACTAAAAGCTTAATAATAAAAATAATGCATTGCATCACGCAATTTGGAATGGATTGAATTACTTGGATGCTTTGTCGTATCTATTTCTGTCTCAAATTTTGTCACACTTTAGAACATTGAGCTAGCTTAACGTGGTCACTAGATTCGTGTCATTCTGAGCTCTAAATCAAAAGTTACAGACGATTTAGTGCGGACATGTCAAGTTGATGGGCCAGTTAAATTGATCATTCTGAACTGATCATATGTGCTCATTAAGTAAAGGCTTATAAATGAAACATAATTCATGGCATCAACGAGTTTGGATAGATTGGATTACTGGGATGCTTTGTTGTCTTTGTTTTTGTCTAAAATTTTGTCAAAATATAGAAATTTGACCTAGCTTAACCTACATGCATTGGATTCGTATCATTTTAATCTCTCAATCAAAAGTTATTGACGATTTTGTGAGGACATGTGTCAAGTTACCTGGCCAGTTAATATGATTATTCTAAACTGATCATTGTGTCTCATTGAATAAAGCATAATGCATGGCCTCACGCAGATTGGGATAGATTGGATTACTTGTACGCTTCATCCTCTCTACTTTCGTCTCAAATTTTGTCAAATTATTGAAAATTTATCTTGCTTAACGTGGGCATTGGATTTGTGGCATTCTGAGCTCAAAATCAAAAGTTACAGACGATTTAGTGCGGACATGTCAAGTTGATCGGCCAGTTAATATGATTATTCTGAACTGATCATTTGTGCTCATTGAGTAAAGGCTTATAGATAAAGCATCATGCATGGCATCACACAGTCTTGGATAGATTGGATTACTTGTACGCTTTGTCGTCTCTACTTTTGTCTCAAATTTTGTCAAAATACAGAAAATTTATCTAGCTTAACGTGGGCATTGGTTTCATGTCATTTTGAGCTCAAAATCAAAAGTTATGGACGATTTAGTGCGGATATGTTAAGTTGATCGGCCTGTTAATATGATTATTCTAAACTGATCATTGGTTCTCATTGAGTAAAGGCTTATAAATGAAGAATAATGAATGGCATCATAGAGTTTAGGATAGATTGGATTACTTGGACGCTTTGTCGTCTCTACTTCTCTCTCAAATTTTGTCAAAATATAGAAAATTTATCTAGCTTAACATGGGCATTGGATTGGTGTCATTTTGAGCTCAGAATCCAGAGTTACGGACGATTACTCCGAAAATTTCAAGTTGGTCGGCCAGTTAATATGATTATTCTAAAACGAGCGTTGGTGTTCATTGAGTAATGGCTTATAAATGAAGCATATTGTAAGGCATCACACAGTTGTGGATGTATTGGATGACTTGGAAACTTTGTCATATCTATTTCCGTCTCAAATTTTGTTAGAATATTTAAAATTGATCTACCTTAACGTGGGCATTAGATTCGTGTCATTTTGAGCTCTAAATCAAAAGTTACGGACTATTTAGTGGAGACATGTCAAGTTGATTGGCCAGTTAAAGTGATTATTCCAAACTGATCAATGTTGCTCATTAAGTAAAAGCTTATAAATATAGCATAAAACATGGCATCACGCATTTTAGGATAGAAAGAAAATTTGATCTTTATTAATTATCAAAAAGGTTGTCGAACTACAATGCTGGAAGGAGCCTTATTAATATGCTCGACAGCTTGACCTTCTAGGGTCGACTCAAGAAAAGAAATGGAAAACTTACAAAAGTGCACAAATGGAAAACTTACAAAAGTGCGTAACCGAAAAAGGACCTATTGCTAAAATGTCTTTGACTCAAAAATGTAAATGATCTAAACCCTACCCTGCAAAACAGAAACAGGCAAATATCTAATTGGAAAACTTACCTTTCATACCTCACGGCCAAGAAATGGAAGGTGGCTGTCTGATACAAGCCTTGATTCAAGGATGTATGCGCGTGGGCTGTTTGGAGAAGTTTAGGTGAGAAACTCGACCTTAGACTTCTTGGATAGGGGTTTTTGGGTTGGTATTCGATGGAAAGGTGAAGTGAACCACACGAGGGGTGATGAACTTCGTGATAAATCACAAACTTAGAGCTAGGAGGGCTGGTCTCAACTAGATGCTAAGCGCACAAGATTCTTGAGAGAAAACTTGTTGGGGAAAAGGTTCTATCTTTATTAATATCAAAAGGTTGTCGAACTACAATGCTGGAAGGAGCCTTATTAATATGCTCGACAGCTTGACCTTCTAGGGTCGACTCAAATAAGAAAAGGAAAACTTACAAAAGTGCACAAAAGGAAAAGATACAAAAGTGTATAATCGAAAAAGGACCTATTCCTAAAATGTCTTTGACTCAATAAAAGTAAATATTCTAGATCCTACCCTGCAAAACAGAAAGAGGCATATATTCGAATTGAAACTTACCTTAACTTACCTCATGGCCAAGAAATGGAAGGTGGCCGTCCTTGTGGCATGCACGCGCCTTGCTCCTAGTCTTCGACTTGGAGTAGGGTTAAGAATCTTTGGGCCCTGACCTCTCTTGACACTAAAGCCCAAGTCTCTGATGTCCCTTGTGTTGTTGAGAAACCATTGGACTCTTCCTTGCACTTTTGGCCCATTGTCCTTAGTCGATCTTCCTCTAGGAGCTTGTTGATCCATAAGCTGGATTTGTGGAAGAGTGCCCTTGATCTGCCTCTTGTCATTGCTCCTTGAGGTACCACTGAGGTAGAGACTTCCTCTGGGTGCATGTCCTGGAGCTGGTAGCTCATTTGGTCTGAGTCTTCTTGTTTAGAAGTGGAAATGCGCGTGTACTCGGCTGGATCAGCTATACCGGCTGGATTGTGCGAGGTACTGGCCGGAATGCCTTCAGGACCGGCCAAGTTGATCCCGGAGTTGGCGGCATCACCAGAGACACCGGCGGTGTCATCCACGTAGCCACCAAGTGTGCCGGAAGCTTGGGCCTCTCCGCCGCAATGCTGGTTGCTCTGGTCCTTGTGGTCGAGGGTCCGGCGGTACTGCTTGGTCCGCAGGCGCCAGATGGTCCTGCTCTCGGCAAGCTTCCTGGTCGGCCAGTCTGGTCTCCTGGCTGGATGTACGACCTGATGTCCTCATCATCCTCCCTCTTCAGTAGGTTTTGTCCTCAAAACTGGTTCATCTGCATGGAAAGGGGCCAAGTCAGTAACATTGAACGTATTGGACACATTAAACTCACCTGGAGCTCGATCCGGTAGGCGTTGTTGTTGATCCTCTCGAGCACTCTGAATGGTCCATCTCCTCTTGGTGCTAGCTTGGAACTCCTTAGGTTTGGGAACCTCTCCTGCCGTAGGTGTAGCCACACCCAATCGCCTGGTTGAAAGATCACCTCCTTTCTTCCCTTGTTGGCATGAGTCACGTACTGTCCGGTCCTCTTCTCCAAGTTTTCTGCTACCTTCTGGTGTAACCTCCTTATGAACTCTGCTTGGATGCTCCGTTGAGGTTGGTCATCTCAGCTGGTGGCAGTGGTGTTTGCTCCAATGGGGTGAGAGGGTTGAAGCCGTATACCACTTCAAATGGTGTCTTCTTGGTTGCTGAGTGCACGGCTCGGTTGTAAGCGAACTCAATGAATGGCAGGCACTCCACCCAAGTCTTTAGGTTCTTCCCTAGTGTAGTTCTGAGAAGAGTTGATAGTGTCCTGTTGACAACTTCAGTTTGGCCATCGATTTGAGGATGGCAGGTGGTTGAGAAGAGTAGCTTCGTGCCTAGCTTTCTCCAAAGGGTCCTCCAGAAATGGCTGAGGAACTTGGTGTCCCTGTCTGATACGATGGTCCTTGGCACTCCATGAAGCCGTACTATCTCCCTGAAGAACAGCTCAGCTGTTTGTGTGGCATCATTGACATTGGCACATGGGAATGAAGTGTGCCATCTTGGAGAATCTGTCCACCACTACAAAGATTGCATCTTTGTGGTTGATCTTGGGCAGACCTAGAACAAAAGTCCATTGAGATGTCCACCCATGGATGTGTGGTATGGGCAGTGGGAGATACAACCCGTGAGGTTGCACTCGGGACTTTGCCTTCTTGCAAGTGATGCATCTTGCACAATGAGCTTCTACTGTCCTCTTGATGTGTGGCCAGTAGAAGTGCTCCTTGACCACTGCTAGAGTCTTGTCGACACCAAAGTGGCCCATGAGTCCTCCTCCATGAGCTTCTCGGATGATAAGCTCCCTTAGTGATCCTTGTGGTATGCACAGCCTTCTTTCTCGGAACAAGAATCCCTCATGGATGTAGAATTTGCCATGACTCCCTGTGCTACACTCCTTGTAGCTCTCAGCAAGGTCAGGATCATCCTTGTATAGATCCTTGATGTGCTCGAATCCTAGGACCTTTGCCTCCATGGTTGATATCAAGGCAAACCTCCTTGATAGTGCATCGGCTACCACATTGTCTTTGCCCTTCTTGTACTTGATGATGTACGGGAAGGTCTCTATGAACTCCATCCACCTGGCATGTCTCCTCTTGAGATTGGTTTGCCCTCTGAGGTGTTTGAGAGTCTCATGATCAGTGTGGATCACAAACTCCTTGGACAGCAAGTAATGCTGCCAAGTCTCCAATGCTCGGACAAGGGCATAAAGCTCCTTGTCATAAGTGGGTAGTTCAGTGAGGCACCACCTAGCTTCTCACTGAAGTATGCCACTGGTCTCCTTCCTTGGGTTAGCACTGCTCCTATGCCTATTCCAGAGGCATCACACTCCACTTCAAACGTCTTGTTGAAGTCGGGAAGGACTAGCACTGGTGCGTGTGTAAGGCTGTCCTTCAAGGCCTGAATGCCTTCTCCTGAGCTTCTCCCCAGCTGAATCCCACGTTCTTCTTCACTACTGCCGTCAGTGGTGAGGCAATACTGCTGAAGTTGGGCACGAATCTCCTATAGAAGCTGGCCAGTCCGTGGAAGCTCCTTACTTGGCTGATGTTTCCTGGTGTTGGCCATTCTTGTATGGCTCGAATCTTCTCTTCATCAACCTGTAGGCCCTGTGAACTTACAACAAAACCTAAAAAGACAAGTTTATCAGTACAAAAGATGCACTTCTTGAGATTGGCATAAAGCTCTTCTTGTCAAGGGTTTTAAGTACCATCTCAAGATGTGTGAGGTGTTCCCGTAGGCACTTACTATAAACTAGTATGTCATCAAAGTAAACCACTACAAACTTACTGATGTACGCCCTAAGAACTTGGTTCATAAGGCGCATGAAGGTGCTTGGGGCATTAGTCAAGCCAAATGGCATGACTGTCCACTCGTAGAGCCCTTGCTTTGTCTTGAAAGCAGTCTTCCACTCATCACCTTCCTTCATTCTTACCTGGTGGTATCCACTTTTGAGGTCTATCTTGAGAAGACCGTGGCTCCACTCAGCTCATCTAGCATGTCATCCAGTCGTGGTATTGGATGCCTATACTTGACTGTGATGTTGTTGATTGCTCGGCAGTCCACGCACATGCGCCAAGTCCCATCCTTCTTGGGCACTAGTAGCACTGGTACGGCACATGGACTGAGGCTCTCTCGAACATATCCTTTCTCCAGGAGCTCCTTGACTTGCTTCTCAAGCTCCTTGGACTCCTCTGGACTCATCCGGTAGGCTGGCCGGTTGGGCAGGGCTGCTCCGGGCACTAGATCAATCTGGTGTTCTATGCCACGTAAAGGAGGCAAGCCTGCTGGTATCTCCTCTGGAAATACATCCTGGAATTTGTTGAGGAGAGTTGCTACTTCAGGAGGTAGCTCTACCTGTCCCTGTTCTATACTCAAACACTTCCTTGAAAACCATTAGTAACATTAAATCCTTCGAGGCTAAAGCTCTCCGGACATGGCTTGGTTGAATAAGAAAATTAGACTTGATAAGTTTCTTTTCCTTACTCATTTGGAGTTGTAGCTCATGTACCTGGGCAGGTGTAAGAGGAGCCAAGCTGACCTTTCTTTGTCATGCACAAAAGTGTAGAGATTGGTTCGGCCATCATGCCTGGTCTCTTTGTCAAACTGCCATGGTCTTCCTAGCAGAAGATGGCCAGCTTGCATGGGCACCACGTCGCACACGACTTGGTCTTGGTACTTGCCCACACTGAATGGCACAGTGACTTGCTCATGGATCTTGAGCTCCACTTTGTCATCTAGCCATCTCAGTCTATATGGTCGAGGATGCCTTGTCTTCTCTAGACCTAGCTTATCAACCATATATGCACTAGCAACGTTAGTGCAAGAACCACCATCTATGATGAGGTTACATACCTTGCCCTTGATGGTGCAACGGCTGTGGAAGATGTTCTCCCTTTGGATGGTCTCTGAAGGATCCACCATTGCACTGAGGATGCGTCTAGTGACCAGCACTTCCCCCACATCAGGGTACTCAATGTCACCATATTCTCCTTCTGGTTCATAGTCCTCTTCATCTTGGGACTCATATTCTCCTAGCCTCCGTAATCAGCATGACCTGGTTGTTTGGGCACTCCCTTGAGATGTGTCCACGACCCCTACACTTGAAACAAGTTATGTCACGTGATCTTTGAGGGTTAGAAGACTTACCAGGCTCTCTCTGGTCACGGGTGGGTTCAGGAGGCTTGCTCTTGAACCTTGACTCGATCTCTACGCTTTTGCCTTTGTCTACGGTCTTAGGCATGTTGCTTGGTGCCCAAGGTGTCTTAGGCTTGCTGCGGATGTCTTGGCTCTTACGTTTGATGTGCTGCTCAGCTTGCACAGATAGGTGGAACAAGTCCTTGAAGTCGTTGTAGATTTGCCTTTCCACCTTGCAGCTGATCCTTTCTTGGAGTCCATCCAAGAATTGTGCCATCAATGCTTCTTCATCATCATTGAGCTCCAATCTGTTCCTTAACCTCTCGAACTCTTCATAGTACTCCTCTACTGATCTGGTACCCTGCTTAAGAGTACGAAAACGTCGTTGCAAATCCCTATGAAAGTAAGGTGGAACATACCTTTGTCGCATGAGGTCTTTCATGTCGACCCATGAGTCTCGGGTCATTCTCTTCCTCCTTCTGTCAGATACCTCACGATCCCACCAGATGAGGGCATTGTCCGTGAGTTGTGCTACTGCCATTGAGACTCTCCTAGGTCCTGGTTGGTTGTAGTGATCAAAGATATGATCCATTCGCTTCTCCCAATCTAGGTAAGCCTCGGGGTCTACTTTTCCTGCAAAAGTTGGAGGAGTTAGTTTAACATCAGGATGAATTACCCGGTTATAGGTGTGTTCATCTCCATCCTCATGACGTCTAGGAGGCATTCTTGGTCTCTGGTGAAGACCATATGGCTCAAAGCCATCATCTTCTGCCTCTGGTTGCCGTGGAGGTCCTCTCGGCCTATGGTGATAGTTATGAGGTTGCGTGTCCTCATCTCCATCTGGCTGGGGTTCCTCCTGTTCGTGCCGTGTCCTAAGGTACTCAGGACCCTCAGGACGGTCTTGCTCAGCTCTCACGTGCCTTATGGCCTGGAATCTTACTGGTCTCTCCACGCGCTCCAACCTCTGCCTATGGATGCGAGTTGTGTTTGGAGTGTGGTGAACATGCCATCATGGCTTCATGCGTCTCTATTTCTTCTCCCATGTGTGCTACAAAGAAAGAAGACAATTTGGGTGCTTCTAAATTATTAGGAGGTTTTCTTTTTATAGAAAAAATGCAAAAGGAAAAATCTGGAAATTCGAAAAAAAGGAAACTTTCTTGACAACTTGTGCTAGCTGTCCAATTCGAATTCCTTTGGTATTTTTCCTATTTTCTTTTTCTTTTCTTATTAATTTAACTTAAAATAAAGGAAATATGATTTAAACAAAAAGGAAAACGTGAATGGTAATGCAAAAGTGAATCTAAACCCTAGTGATACACATAGAAGGCTAGATGCACTCGGTTTGGAGTTTGATGTTATTTTTGATTTTTCTTGAATGCGACTTAAACTAATGCAAGAACTAAAAACAAAACAAGCAAGGATAGAAACAACCTGGTTTAGGAGCTTTAAGCTCTGATACCAAAATGATACAAGCCTTGATTCAAGGATGTATGCGTGTGGGCTGTTTGTAGAAGATTAGGTGAGAAACTCAACCTTAGGCTTCTGGATGGGGGTTTTCTGGTTGGTAAAAGATGGAAGGGTGAAGTGAACCACACGAGGGGTGATGAACCTCGTGATAAATCACAAACTTAGAGCTAGGAGGGCTGGTCTCAACTAGGTTCTAAGCGCACAAGTCTCTCTTGAGAGAAAACTTGTTGGGAAAAGTTCTACTTTATTAATATCAAAAAGGTTGTCGAACTACAATGCTGGAAGGAGCCTTATTAATATGCTCACAGCTTGACCTTCTAGGGTCGACCAAATAAAGAAAAGGAAAGTTTACAAAAGTGCACAAAGGAAAAGATACAAAAGTGTATAACCGAAAAAGGACCTATTCCTAAAATGTTCTTGACTCAAAAATGTAAAGCTATCTAGATCCTACCCTGCAAAACAGAAAGAGGCATATATTCGAATGTAAACTTACCTTAACTCACCTCACGGCCAAGAAATGGAAGGTGGCCGTCCTTGTGGCATGCACGCGCCTTGCTCCTAGTCTTCGACTTGGAGTGGGGTTAGGAATCGTTGGGCCTTGACCTCTCTTGCCACTAAAGCCCAAGTCTCTGATGTCCCTTGTGTTGTTGAGAAGCTATTGGACTCTTCCTTGTATTTTGGCCCATTTTCCTTAGTCGATCTTCCTCTAGAAGCTTGTTGACCCATAGGCTGAATTTGTGGAAGAGTGCCCTTGATCTGCTTCTTGTCATTGCTCCTTGAGGTACCACTGGTGTAGATACTTCCTCTAAGTGCATGTCCTGGAGCTGGTAGCTCATTTGGTCCGAGTCCTCTTGTGTAGAAGTGGAAGTGCGCGTGTACTCGGCTGGATCGGCCTGTACCGGCTGGATTGTGCGCGGTACTGGCCGGAATGACTTCAGGACCGGCCAAGTTGATCCCGGAGTCGGCGGTCTCATCAGGGGGACCGGCGGTGTCATTCACGTCCCCACCAAGTGTGCCGGAAGCTTGGGCCTCTCCGCCGGCGATGTTGACCGGTCTGGTCCTATAGGTCGAGGGTCCGGCGGTACTGTCTGGTCCGGCAGGCGCGCCAGATGGTCCTGCTGTCTCGGGCAAGCTTCCTGGTCGGCCAGTCTGGTCTCCTGGCTGGATGTACGACCTGATGTCCTCATCAAGAAAGGTCTCTAAAATTTCTCTGCGTGCCAATTGGCCAAAGACCCATTGGAAATATTTTGGAACCCAAATTTTGATTTTTATATGTTCTTTATGATGTTTTTCTTGAGCAGAAGTAATCATGACCTCAAAACTGTTTTATGGCCATTTCAACATCGCATCGATGATCTGAAATGGTTAAACAATTAAATGAGGCGCACACATATTTTGGATTCTTTTTTATCAATGGAACTATAAAACAAACAATGAAAAACTGGATGAATAGCATATTTACGATTTCATGACATGTACTACTGGGTGCGATCATACTAATGCACCTGATCCCATCAAAATTCCACAGCTAAGCGAGCTTAGGCGAGAGTAGTACTGGGATGGGTAACCTCTTGGGAAGTCCTCGTGTTGCACCACTGTTTTATTCACTCAGTTTTTTTTGTCTACCACAAAACATCGTATTTTTGAAATGCAATAAGTTTCGCACAACGATGATCTACACGGCCGAAAATACCATTTGAGAAAGCTCTCTAAAAGATATCTGATGTGCCGATTGGTCAAAGACCCATTGGAAATGTTTTCGACCCTAAATTTTGATGTTTAGATGCTGTTTTGATGTTTTCTCATGCGGAAGCAATCGCGACCTCAAAACGGTTTTATCGGCCATCTTAAAGTCATCGCATGGACAATCCAAAATGTTTCAAGCATCTAGACCAGGCCACGTGCCTAGCTGGATTCAAAGGGTCCTCCAGAAATGGCTGAGAGACTCATTGTCCCATGTCTGATACGATGGTCCTTAAGATTCCATGAAGCCGTACTCATCTCCCTGAATCTAGCTGCACTGTTTGTGTGGCATCATTACATTGGTGATCTGATAAGTGACCTGATCTTGTTTCACTACCAGGTAACAAGATTCATCTTTGTAGTTGATGATGGGCGACCTCCAACAAAGTCCATTGAGATGCCCCCATTATGTCTCGGTATATTTTTGGGAGATCATTCAAACTCATCAAGTGATGCATCTTCAACGATCCAAAACGTTTCAACAGTCTATGAGCTTTCGGATGAGGCGCACACACAAGAATCTCATTTGGATTCTGTGTTTTATCATCAGTGAAGCTGAAGGTTGAAGAAACCTCCATTGAAAAGGTCGATGAAGAGAATATTCGTACGATTGCGTGGCATGCTACATACCAAGGGGTCAGTGATCATATTGCCAATGCACCTATGACCATCCACTCACAACTCTGCAGGTAGCAGCAAGCTTAGGTGAGAGTAGTACTGGTAGTTGGGCGAGTCCGTCCTGGAAGTCCTGGTGTTGGCCATTCTTGTATTTTCGTTCTTCCTTCATCAACCTCATAACCCTCCTATCACAAAAAACCTAAAAGACAACCTTACAGTCAAAGGGCACTTCTTGAGATTGGCAAAAGCTCTTCTTGATAAGGGTTTTAAGTACCATTCAAGATGTGTGGAGGTTCCGTAGGCTCTTGTATTCACAAGTATGTCTCAAAGGAACTTTACAAACCCCTGAATACGACTAAGAACTTTTTCTAAGGCATGAAGGTCATGGGGCGACGTCAGCCATGTTTCAATCATGCCACAGTAGATCATTGCTTTGTTTGAAAGCCAGGTCCACTCTATCCCTTCCTTGTTCTGACCTGGTGGTATCCACTATTTTAAGTGCATTCAAGACCGTGCTCCAACCACATCATCTAGCATCCATCCAGTCAGGTATTGGTGCCTATCTTGACTCCAGTTGTTGATTGCAAGGGCAGTCACGCACAATTCAGCTTTAATCTTCTTGGGCACTAGTAAGATGGTTAAGCACAATGACTGAGCTCTCTCGAAATAGTCCTTTGGCTAAAAGATTTGAATTGGACTCAAGCAATTGGACTCCTGGGATTTCAGGTCAGGGCCAAAGGTTGGGCAGGGCTTTCCGGGCTTAGATTTTCTGGGCGCTATTTTCGTAAAGGAGGCAACCTGCTGGTCTCCCCATGAAAGGATAAGGTAATTTGTTGAGGAGATTGCTACTCAGGAGGAGCTCTAATAGTTCCTGTTCTATTTCACATTCCTTGAAAACCATTTTAAAATAAATCCTTTTTCAAAAGCTCTCCGGACATGACAGGTTGAATGCAAAGTTTCCTTGACAAGTTTCTTTTCCTTACTGATTTAGAAGGTAAGCTGTCCTGAGGCCTTAAAGAGGAGCTAGCATGACCTTTCTTTGTCATTTTGAATGTAGAATTGGTTCTTTTTCATCACTGGTCTTTTGTCAAGACTCCATGGCGCTTCCTAGCAGAAGATGACCAGCTTGATAGCACCAGTTCACAGTATCACGAATGCCCACACTGAATCACCAGGTGACTTAGAATCATCTTGAAAGGTCTTTGTCATTAGCCATCTCAGTCTATTGGTGAAAAGGCCGTGTATAGAGCTAGACCTAGCTTATGAGAATAAGCATATAACGTTTTGCAAGAACCACCATTATGATGAGAGTTACTAATTTCAGTGATCAGCGACTGAACTAAGATTTCTTCTTTGGATGGAGGTGAAGGATCCACCATTGCACTGAGGATCGTCTAGTGATTCATGGGTCCCCATTCAAGTCTCAAAAAAAGAATTCTCCTTCTGGTTCATATAAAAGATTTCTTGGGACTCATATTCTCTAAGCCGTAATCAAATCCTCGGTTGTTGGGCAAGATGTTCCACGCGAAACAAGTTATGGACTGATTTTGATGGTTAGAATCTTACCAGGCTTCTGGGTCACTCCAAGTTAGGAGGCCGCTCTTGTTTTTTCTCGTACTACGCTTTTGCCTTTGTCCATGTCTAGGCATGAGGCTTGGCAGCACATGTTCTTAGGCTCCAAGACATGTCAGGCCTTACGTTTGATTGGCACCAGCAACACAGATAGTGGAACAGCCTTGAAGTCGTGAGATTGAGCAAGACCATCTTGAGCTCCTCCTTCTTTAGACATCCAGAACAGGATGGTCTTCATCAGATTGAGCTCCAACGTGACTTCACCTCTCGAACCTTAGGGGTACTCCTCTATGATCTGGAGAGGCTTAAGAGTTGGTCAAATCCCTATGGAGCTGGTGGATGACCTTTGCCTCCTCTTTCTATGAACCCAAGAGGAATCGCCTCTTCCGGGTCCTCATGTGATCAGAGCTAACTCAGAGAGGCATGCAGGAAAAGTTGTGCTACTTCTTGAGATCAAAGGGAGAAGGTTGGTTGTAGTGATGATCATACAACCACCAATCTAGGGAGCCATACATGGCAGTTCCTGCACTAACGGGCTAGTTATATAACATGAGGAGAAGGTCCGGACAGAGGGGTTCATCTCCATCCCATACGTCAGGGGATTCTGAAGTGGAGGTGAAGACCATGAGCTTCCACCATCATTTCAGCCTCTGGCAACGTGAGGTCCTCTCGGCCTATGGGTAGTTATGCAGGTTGGTGTCTCTCTCCATCGAGAAGGGTTCCTCCTGTTCGAGCCGTGCATGATGGTAGAAGGATCTCACACGATTCTGCTCAGACTCAAGAAAGAATGGCCTGGAATTTACTGGCCTCTACATGAACCAAAGATTGAGTTGTGGAAAAGTGTGGTGACAGGGCTTCAGCGTATTCTACCAAGACATCCATGGAGCTACAAGACAAAAGGACATAAGCAACTCCTAAATTATTAGGAAGTTTCTTTTAGATAGGAAAGGTAAGCTACCTAGACAAGTGTGCTAGCTGTCCAATTCGAAGAGAGGCCTTAAGTAAACAAACCAGAAAAGTGTATGCAATGCAAAGTTTCAAGTGTAGGGGTCGACGTCTAGATGCCCGGAGCATGCCCTGCCCAAAACCGGCCAGCTGGCCTAGCCCGAATGAGTCAAGGAGTGCTCCTGGAGAAGGAGGATATGTTCGAGAGAGCCCTGGAGTCAGGATGTGCCGCACCAGTGCTGTCTAGTGCCTGCAGAAAGAGGCGTACCACTGCTACTAGTGCCCAAGAAAGATAAAGGGACTTGAATCGAATGTGCGTGGACTCGCCTGAATTTGTGGAAGAGTGCTCTTGAGCAATCAACAACATCACTGTCAAGTACCGGCATCCAATCCACGGCTGGATGACATGCTAGATGAGCTGAGTGGAGCCACGGTCTTCTCCAGGATAGACCTCAAGAGTGGATACCACCAGGTCAGGATGAAGGAAGGTGATGAATGGAAGACTGCTTTCAAGACAAAGCAAGGGCTTCTCAAGGAGCTTGAGAAGCAAGTCAAGGATCTCCTGGAGAAAGGATATGTTCGAGAGAGCCTCAGTCCATGTGCCGTACCAGTGCTACTAGTGCCCAAGAAAGATGGGACTTGGCGAATGTGCGTGGACTGCCAAGCAATCAACAACATCACTGTCAAGTACCGGCATCCAATCCACGGCTGGATGACATGCTAGATGAGCTGAGTGGAGCCACGGTCTTCTCCAGGATAGACCTCAAGAGTGGATACCACCAGGTCAGGATGAAGGAAGGTGATGAATTGAAGACTGCTTTCAAGACAAAGCAAGGGCTCTACGAGTGTTTACCCGATTGTAGGTGTAGTCATCTCCATCCTCATGATGTCTGGGGGCATCCTTGGTCTCTGGTGATGACCATAGGGGTTGTAGCCATTGCCCTCTGCTTCTGGTTGTCGTGGAGGTCCTCTCGGCATAGGGTGATAGCCGTGAGGCTGTGTGTCCTCATCTCCATCCGGCTGGGGCTCCTCCTGTTCGGGCCGTGTCTTAGGGTGATCACGACCTTCAGCAGGGTCTTGGTTACCCCTCACGTGCCTTATGGCCTGGAATCTCACTGACCTTTCCACACGCTCCACCCTCTCTCCAATTGATGAGAGTTACGTTTGGAAGGTGGTGAACATGGCCATCATGGCCTCGGTTGCATCTTGGTTTCCTTCAGCCATCGTGTGGTACAAGAAGAAAAACAAGTTAGTTTGCTCATAAGAATTTATTAAGAGAGTTTTTTTTTATAGAAGAAGATGCAAATAGAAAAGGAAAATTTGAAAAAAGGAGAGATTTTACAATTAATGTTGCAAATCCTAGTAATTAATGCAAATATCCTAGATTTCTTTTTTGGTCTAATTTTCTTGATTTTTTTTTTGCTTTTGATTTAACTTAATTAAGAATGTAAGTTATGCTTTTAACAAAAGGAAAACGAAGTTGCAATGAAAAGAACGATTCTAGACCCTAGTGATGCACTTAGAAGATAGATGCACTCGGTTTGAATTCTAGATGTTATTTTTTTGATTTTTTGGAATGAAACATAAACTAATGCACGAATTGGAATTAAGACTAAATTAAATGATATAACAACCTGGTTTTAGGAGCTTAAGCTCTGATACAAAAATGATACAAGCCTTGAATCAAGGCCGTAACACTCGCGACTGGGTGGAGAAGATTAGCCGAGAAACTCGGCCTTATGCTTCTAGATGGGAGTTTTCTGGTGGGTATTGGATGGAGAGGTGAAGTGAACCACACGAGGAGTGATGAACCTCGTGATAAATCACAACTTAGAAGATAGGTGGGCATGGTCTCAACTAGGTTTCTAAGCGAAAGAGTTTTAGGAGAAAAACTCGTTGGAAAAAGTTCTATCTTTATTAATATCAAAAAGTTGTCGAACTACAATGCTGAAGGAGCCTTATTAATATGCTCGGTAACCTTGACCTTCTACGGTCGACTCAAATTAAAAATGGAAAAGTTACAAAAGTGCACAAGGAAAATTACAAAAAGAAAATAACCGAAAAATGACAACTACCTAAATTTTTCTTGACTCAAAAAAGTAAAACTACTAATTCCTACCCTGAAAAACAGAAAAGCCAAGTATATATTTGAAAACTTACCATTTTTACCTTTCAGACAAGAAATAGAAGGTGGCCGACCTTGTGGTATGCACTCGCCTAGCTCCTAGTCTTCAACTTGGAATAGGGTTACGAATTGTTGAGCCTTGACCTCCTTTGCCACGAGAGCCCAAGTCTCTGGTGTCCTTTGCAATGTTGAGAAGCCTTTGGACTCTTCCTTGTACTCTTGGGCCAATGCTCCTTGTCAATGATCTTCTACAAGCTTGTCTACCCACAAACTGAACTTGTGGACGAGTGCCCTTTTCCTGCTCCATGTCATGGCTCCTAGTGGTACCACTGGTGTAGAGATTTCATCCAGATTCATGCCTTGAAACTGGTAGCTTAGTTGATCCGAGTCTCCTTGTGTAGATGTGGATATGGTGATGTAATCACGTGAACCGGCTGAATTGTGCATGGAGCTGGCCGAGTTGAGATCAGAACCGGCCAGATTGATTTCTGAGCCTGCGGAATCGCCTGGTTGGCCGGCGGTGTTGTTCACATCACTGCCAGTTGGGCCGGAGGTTTGGGCCTCTCTGCCGGAGAAGTTGGTCGGCCCGGCCCGGCTGATCATAGGGCCGACGGTACCACTTGGCCCGGCAGATGTGCCAAATGGCCCGGCTGTATCGAGCAATCCTTCTGGTCGTCCATGTTGATCTTCTAGCCGGGTAGATGATCTGATGTCATCATCAAGAAGGTTTCTTAAACATCTCTGCGTGCCAATTGGTAGAAGACCAATTGGAAATGTTTTTGACCCTTAATTTTGATGTTTAGATGCTCTTTCTGTCGTTTTTCTTGGGCATAAGAACTCGTGACCTCAAAATTGTTTTATCGGCCATTTCAAACTCATCACATCGACGATCCAAAATGTTTCAACAATCTACACGAGGTGCATACATCTTCTGGATTCTTTTCTATTGAGTGGAGCTCAATATTGAAACATTGAAAAACTAAATGAAGAGCATATTTACAATTGCATGACATGTACTAATGCACATGATCCCATCCGAACACTACAGGTAAGCGAGCTTAGGTGATCATAGTTATGGGTTGAGTGACCTCCTAGGAAGTCCTCGTGTTGCACCCCTTTTTTATTCGCTCGGTTTTTTTTGTGTCTATCACTAAACGACATATTTTTGAAATGTCGTAAGTTTCGCACCGCGATGATCTACACGGTTAAAAATACCATTTTGGTCAAAGATATCTGACGTGCCAATTGGTCAAAGACCCATTGGAAATGTTTTGGACCTTAAATTTTGATGTTAAGATGCTCTTTTGGACGTTTTCTCAAGCGGAAGCAATCACGACCACAAAACCATTTTATCGGCCATCTTAAAGTCATCGCATAGACGATCCAAAATTGTTCAACCATCTTGACAAGATCCACACATCGTGTGGATTATTCTTTATCAGGTGGAGCGCAAGAAGAATCATTGAAAATGTTGATGAAGAGCATATTTAAGATTGCGTTACATGTACTACTTGGTGCGATTATAGCGATTATACCATCACTAATGCACCGGATTCCATCAAAACTCCGGAGTTAAGCATGCGTGGGCGAGAGTAGTACTTGGATGGGTGACCTCCAGGGAAGTCCTCCTGTTGCACCCTTTTTTTATTCACTCGTTTTTTATGTGTCTATCACAAAACGTCGTATTTTCAAAATCCCATAAGTTTGGAACCAAGGTGTACTACACAGCCGACAATACCATTTCGGAAAGCTATCTCAAAGATCTCCGACCTGCCAATCAGTCAAAGACACATTGGAAATTGTTTTCGACCGCAAATTTTAATGTTTAAATGCTCTTTAAAGACATTTTGTTTTTGGCGGAAGCAATCATGACCTCATAACTCATCGCATAGACAATCCAAAATGTTTCAACCATCTAGAGAGGCATGCACATCATGTGAAGTCTTCTTTATCGAGAGGAGCTCAAGAAGAAATATTGAAAAAGTGGATGAAGAGCATATTTAAAATTGCATGACATGTACTACCTGGTGCGATCATACAAGCACTAATGCTCCGGATCCCATCAGAACTCCTTAGTTAGGCGTGCTTCGGCGAGAGTACTACTGGAATGGGTGACCTATTGGGAAGTCCTCGTGCTGCACCCTTTTTCACTGGGTTTTTTATGTGTCCATCGCAAAATGTCGTATTTTTGAAATACCATAAGTTTCGAACCGCGATGAACTACAGGGCTGACAATACCATTTCGGAAAGTTATCTCAAAGATCTTAGACATGCATTTGGTTGAAGGCACATTTTAAATGTTTTTGACACAAAATTTTGATGTTTAGATGCTCTTTCATACGTTTTTCTCCGACAGAATCAATCCTGACTTTAAAACCATTTTATTGGCCATCTAAAAATCCTTGCATCAATGACCAGAAAGTTTCAACCATCTAGATGAGACCAACACATTGTGTGTATTCTTCTTTATCGAGTGGAGCTTGAGAAGAAACATTGAAAAAGTGGAAGAAGAGCATATTTACGATTGTCTGACATGTACTACCGGGTGCGATCACAAAAGCACTACATGGCTGACAATACCATTTCGGAAAGCTCTCTCAAAGATCTCTAACATGCCAATTTATCAAATACCCACTGGAAATGTTTTCGACACTAATTTTGATGTTTAGATGCTCTTTCATACATTTTTCTCGGGCGGAAGCAATCACGACTTCAAAACCGTTTTATCGACAATCTCAAACTCCCTCACATCAAAGATCCAAAACATTTCAACCATCTAGACGAGGCCAACAAATTGTGTGGTTTCTTCTTTATTGAGTGGAGTTTCAGTCATGATTGCTTCGGCTCGACACAAACATCCGAAAGAGTGTCTAAAAATAAAATTTTCGTTTTGAGAACAGCCCTAATGGGTCTTCGTTAAATTTCCACGTCATAGATATCTTAGAGAGCTTTCAAAATGGTATTCTCACACGTGTAGTTCATCGCTGTGTAAAAGTTGTACCATTTCAAAAATATGGGATTTTGCGATAGACACATAAAAAGTGAGTGAATAAAAGATGGGGTGCAACACGAGGACTTTCTTGCCTATCCCAGTACGACCCTCTCTCAACCATGGTTAACTGCGGAATTCTTATGGGAACCTGTGGATTAGTTTTGGTATGCTCGCACTCGGTAGTACACATCATAAAAACGTATATATGCTTTTCATCCACTTTTTGCAATATTTCTTCATGGGCTCCACTCGATAACGAAGGCTCCACACAATGTGTGGGCCTCATCTAGATTGTTGAAAAGTTTTGGATCTGCGATGTGATAAGATTGAGGTCGTGATTGACAGCCTATAATATGGTTTTGAAGTCGTGTTGCTTTGACCCGAGAAAAATATTCGAAAGAGCGTGTAAAAATCAAAATTTGGGGCCAGTCTATAATATGGTTTTGAAGTCGTGATTGCTTTGACCCGAGAAAAATATTCGAAAGAGCGTGTAAAAATCAAAATTTGGGGCCAGTCTATAATATGGTTTTGAAGTCGTGATTGCTTTGACCCGAGAAAAATATTCGAAAGAGCGTGTAAAAATCAAAATTTGGGGCCAGTCTATAATATGGTTTTGAAGTCGTGATTGCTTTGACCCGAGAAAAATATTCGAAAGAGCGTGTAAAAATCAAAATTTGGGGCCAGTCCTAATGGGTCTTTGTACCATTGACACGTTAGAGAATTTTGGGAGGGCTTTCTGAAATGGTATTGCCGGCTATGTAGTTTATCGCGGTGAAAAAGTTATGGTATTTTGAAAGTACTGGGTTCTGCGATAGAAAAATAAAATATCGAGTGTATAAAAGAAGGCACACAACACAAGAACTTCCCTGGAAGTCACCTATCCCAGGACTACCCTCACCCAAGGACGTTTAACTGTAGAGTTTTGATGTGAACCGATGCATTAGTGCTGGTATGATAACACCTGGTAGTACATGTCATGCAATCATATATGTGCTCTACATCCACTTTTTGCAATGATTCTTCATGGGTGCCACTCCATAAAGAAGCTTCCACAAGATGTGTGGGTCTCATCTAGATGGTTGAAAAATTTTGGACGGACAATAATACGGTTTGGAGGTCGTGATTGCTTCCATCCAAGAAAAATGTTGGAAAAAGCATCTAAACATCAAAATTTGGACGTGAATACCGCCCCACTTGGTCTTCGTACCCCTTATATGCCAGAGATCTTTGAGAATGATTACTGAAATGGTAATGTTGGTTGTGTAGTTAATCGCGGTGCAAAAGTTATGGTATTTCGAAACTACGGCATTTTGCGATAGAGACATCAAATTGTTGAATAAAAGAAGGGGTGCAACATGAGAACTTCCCAGGTGGTCACCCATCGCAGTGTTTCCCTCAGTCAACCTTGTTTCACTATGGACTTCTGATGGGAGTCAGTGCATTAGTGCTGGTACGATTGAACCAGGTAGTACAATCGTATATATGCTCTTCATCCACTTTTTGCAATTATTCTTCGTGAGCTCCACTCAATATAGAAGGCTCAAAACGATGTGTGGGAATCATCTAGATGGTTGAAAAGTTTTTGGATCGGCGATGCGATGAGTTTGAGATGGCCAATAATACGGTTTTGAGGTCGTGATTGCTTCCGCCCAAGAAAACGTCTGAAAGAGCGTCTAAACATAAAAATTTGGGGTCGAGAACAGTAGTGTAGTTCATCGTGGTGCAAAAGTTATAGCACTTCAAAAATACGACTTTTTGCGATAGACACATAAAATGTCGAGGGAATAAAAGAAGGGGTGTAACACGAGAACTTCCTAGAACGTCACCTCTCCCAAGACTACCCTTGCCCAATCATGCTTAACTTTTAATTTCTCATGAGATCCGGTGCATTAGTGTTGTTATGATCGCACCCGATAGTACATGTCATGCACTCGTATATATGCTCTTTATTCACATTTTGCAATGATTCTTCGTGAGCTCCACCCGATAAAGAAGATTCCACATGATGTGTGGGCCTCAAATAGATGGTTGAAAAGTTTTCGATTGGCGATGTGATAAATTTGAGACAGCCGATAATATGGTTTTGTGTTCGTGACATATTTGGGCTGAGAAAAACGTCCGAAAGAGCGTTTAAACATCAAAACTTGAGGTCGAAAACAGCCCTAATGGGTCTTCATACCATTGACACATCAGAGATATCTGAGAGAGCTTTCCGAAATTGTATTGTCGGTAAAGAGGGTACCACACTATTTGTGGGCCTCATCTAGATGGTTTATATGTTTTAGATCGGTGATGCGATGAGTTTGAGACAGCCGATAGAACGGTTATTTGGTCGTTAGTCCTCCGGCCTAAGAAAAACGTCTGAAAGAGTGTCTAAACATCAACATTTGATGTCAAAAAAAGTGCAAATGGGTCATTGTACCATTGACACATTAGAGAATTCTGGGATATCATTCCAAAATGGTATTGTCGGCAGTGTAATTGATCGCGCTGCGAAAGTTATAGCATCTCAAAAATACGGCGTTTTGCGATAGACACATCAAAATCGAGTGAATAAAAGAAGGGGTGCAACAAGAGGACTTCCAAAGAGGTCGCCTATTCCAGTACTATCCTTGCCCAAGCCGATTTAACTTTGGAGTTCTGATGGGATCCGGTGCATTAGTGCTGGTACGATCACACCCCATAGTACATGACATGTGATCATATATATTCTCTTCATCAACTTTTTGCAACGATTCTACGTGAGCTCCATTCCATAAAGAAAGCTCCACACGATGTGTGGACCTAATTTGGATTGTTGAAAAGTTTTGGATCGACGATGCATTGAGTATGAGACCGCTAATAATACGGTTTTAAAGTCGTAATTGTTTCCGTTTGAGAACAACGTCTGAAAGAGCGTCTAAACATCAAATCATAGTGTCAAAAACAGCCCTAATGGATCTTAGTAACATTGACAGGTCAGAGATCTCTAGGGGAGCTTTCTGAAGTGGTATTATTGGTTGTGTAGTTCATCGTGGTGCAGAACTTATAACATTTAGAAAATGCGGGGTTCTGCGATAGATACATAAAAAATCGAGTGAATAAAGGGTGCAACACAAGGACTTCCTAGGAGGTCACCTATATCAGTACTACCCTGGCCCAACTATGTTTAGATGTAGAGTTATGATTGGATCCGGTGCATTAGTGTTGGTATGCTCCCACCCGGTAGTACATGTCGTACAATCGTATATATGGTCTTCATCCACTTTTTGCATTGATTCTTTGAGAGCTCCACTCGATAAATAAGGTTCCACACGATGTTTGGGCCTAATCTCGATGGTTGAAAAGTTTTGGATCGACAATGGATGAGTTTTAGATGCCAATAATAAGCTTTTAAGGTCGTCATTGCTTCTGCCTGAGAAAAATGTTTGAAATAGCTTCTAAACATCAAATGTTTGGGTCGAGAACAGCCCTTCTGGTTCTTTGTACCACTGACATGTAAGAGATCTTTGAGAGTGATTTCCAAAATGATATTTTCGGCTGTGTAGTTGATAGCGGTGCAAAAGTTATGTCATTTCGAAAATATAGCGTTTTGCGATAGACACATAAAAACTCTAGTGAATAAAATAAGGGGTGCAACACGAACACTTCTCACGAGGTCACCTATCCCATTACTTCCTCTGTCAAAGCCCGTTTAACTAACAATTTCTGATGAGATCCGGTGCATTAGTGTTGTTATACTAGCACCCGGTAGTACGTGTCATGCAATCGTACATATTCTCCTTATCCAATTTTTGCAATAATTCTTCGTCAGCTCCACTCGATTAGGAAGGATTCACACGAGCTGTGGCTTCACCTAGATGGTTGAATAGTTTTTTGATCAGCGATGTGATGAGTTTGAGATGGCCAATATTACGGTTTTGAGGTCGAAATTGTTCTGGCCCTAGAAAAAGCTCTGCAAGAGCATCTAAATATCCAAATTTGGGGTCAAAAACAGCCCTAAAGAAGCTTTGTAACATTGACACGTCAGGGATCTCTGGGGGAGATTTCCAAAATGGTATTATCAGCTAGTTCAAAGCGGTGAAAAAGTTATATCATTTCAAAAATACGGGATTATGCGATAGATACATAAAATCGAGTGAATATAAAAGGGGTGCAACCGGAGGACTTCCCAGGAGGTCCCCTATCCCAGGACTACCCTTGCCCAAGCACATTTAACTTTAAAGTTCTGATGGGATCCGGTGCAATAGTGCTGGTACAATCGCACCCCATAGTACTAACATGTCATGCGATCATATATATGCTCGTCATCCACTTTTTGCAATGATTCTTCGTGAGCTCGACTTGATCAAGAAGCTGCCACACGATGTGTGGGCATCATCTAGGTTTAAGAAGGCAATAATACGATTTTGAAGTAGTGATTGCTTCCATCTGAGAAAAACGTTCGAAAGAGCATATAAACATCAAAATTTTGGGTCCAATACCGCCCAAATTGGCCTTTGACCATTTACATGTCAGAGATATTTTAGAATGATTTCCGAAATCTTATTTTCGGCTGTTTAGTTCATTGCAGTGCAAAGGTTATAGCATTTTGAAAATACGGTATTTTGGAACACAGAAAAAATCGAGTGAATAAAAAAAGGGGTGCAACACGAGGACTTCTCAGGAGGTCACCCATCCCAGTACTTCCCTCGCTCAAGCCCCTGTAACTACGGAGTTTTGATGGGAGCCGGTACATTAGTTGGTGTATGACAGCACCTAGTAATACATGTCATGCAATCCTACATAAGCTCTTCATCCACTTTTTGCAATTATTCTTCGTGAGCTCCACTCGATAAAGAACGCTCCACACAAGCTGTAGACCTCACCTAGATAGATGAAAAGGTTTGGATTGGGGATGCGATTAGTTTGAGACAGCCGATTATATGGTTTTGAGGTTGTGATTGTTACGGCCACATAAAAATGTCCGAAAGAGCGACTAAACATCAAAATTTGGGGTTGAAAATTTCCCTGATGGGACTTTGTACCATTGAGACATCAGATATCTCTGAGAGAGGTTTCTGGATTGGTATTGTCGCCCGTGTATTCATAGCGGTGAAAAATTTATCACATTTAAAAAATGGGGTTTTCCGATAGATACATAAAAATCGAGTGAATAAAAGAAGCGGTGCAACATGAGAATTTCTCAAGAGGTCATCCATCCCAGTACTTCCCTCGTCAAAGCCTGTTTTAATAAAGAGTTTTGATGTGAGCAAGTGCATTAGTGATGGTATGATCCCACCCATTAGTACATGTCATGCAATCGTGCATATGCTCTTCATCCACTTTTTGCAATGATTCTTCATGAGCTCCACTCGATAAAGAAGGCTCCACACGAGTTTCTAGCCTCACCTTGATGGTTGAAAAGTTTTTGGATCAGTGATGGGATGAGTTTGAGATGGCCGATAATATGGTTTATAATCCGTAATTGCTTTGGCTCGAGAAAAACATCTGAAAGATCGCCGAAACATCAAAATTTGGGGTCAAAAACCGCCCTACTCGATCTTCGTACCATTGACATGTCAAAGAACTCTGGAAGAGTTTTTAGAAATAGTAATGTCGGCCGTGTAGTCATCGCGGTGCAAAAGTTATAGCATTTCGAAAATACAGGATTTTGTGATAGACACATAAAATATCGAGTGAATAACTAAAGGAGTGCAACACGAGGGCTTCCCAGGAGGTCACCTATCTTAGTACTACCTAGGCCCAACCACGTTTAACTATAGAGTTCTGATGGGATCCGTTTCATTAGTGTTGGTATATATTCTGTTCATCCACTTTTTGTAATGATTTTTCATCAGCTCCACTCGATAAAGAAGGATCCACACAATTTGTCGGCCTCCTCTAGATGGTTAAAAAGTTTTGGATCAGCGATGCGATGAGTTTGAGATGCCAATATTACTGTTTGGAGGTTGGGATTGATTCTGCCTGAGAAAAACATTCGAAAGAACGTCTAAACATCAAAATTTGGGGTCGAAAACAACCCTTATAGGTCTTTGAAAAATTGACAGGTCAGATATCTTAGGGGGAGCTTTCCAAAATGGTACTATTGGTTGTATAGTTCATCGCAGTACAAAAGTTATAGTATTTCAAATATACGAGGTTTTGTGAAGACACAAAAAAAGTCGAGTGAATAAAAGAAGGGGTACAACACGAAGACTTCCCAGGAGGTCACCCATCCCAGTACTTCCCTCGCTCATGCCCTTGAAACTACAGATTTTTGATGGGAGCCGGTGCATTAGTGGTGGTATGAACGCACTCGGAAATATATGTCATGCAATCCTACATAAGCTCTTCGTCCACTTTTTGCAATGATTTTTCGTGTGCTCCACTTGGTAAAGAAGGCTCCACATGAGCTATGGACCTCATCTAGATGGTAAAAAAATTTTGGAATGGTGATGCGATGAGTTTGAGATGGCCAATAATACAGTTTTGAGGTCATGATTGTTTTGGCCCGAGAAGGCCCGAGAAAAATGTCCGAAAAAGTGTCTAAACATCAAAATTTTGGGTCAAAAACAGCCCTAACGGATCTTTATAGAATTGACACGTCAGAGATCTTAGGGAGAGCTCTCCAGAAGGGTATTTTCGGCTGTGTCTTTCATCGCGGTGGAAAAGTTATAGCATTTCGAAAATATGAGGTTTTGTGATAGACACTTAAAAACGAGTGATTAAAAGAAGGAGTGCAACACGAAGACTTCCCAGGAGGTAAACCATACCAGTACTTCCCTCGCCCAAGCCCGTGTAACTACGTAGTTTTGATGGGAGCCGATGCATTAGTGGTGGTATGATCACACCCGGTAATACATGTCATGCAATCCTACCTATGCTCTTCATCCACTTTTTGCAATGATTCCTCGTGAGCTCCAGTCGATAAAGAGAGTTGTGGGCCTCACCTAGATTGATGAAAAGGTTTTGGATCGGGGATGTGATGAGTTTGAGATGGCCGATTATATGGTTTTGAGGTCATGATTGCTATGGCTAGAGAAAAACATCCGAAAGAGCGGCTAAACATCAAAATTTAGGATCGAAGCCGTAATGGGATTGGTATTTTCGGCCGTGTGCTTCATAACGGTGCAAAAATTATCGCATATCAAAAATGTGGGAGGTTGCGATAGACACATAAAAAATAGAGTGAAGAAAAGAAGGTGTGCAACACGAGGACTTCCAAGGAGGTCATCCATCCTACTACTACCTGGCCCAACCACGTTAAACTGGAGAGTTCTGATGGGATAAGGTGTGTTCGTGCTTGTGTGATCGCACCAGGTAATATATCCCATTTAATCATATATATGCTCTTCATCCACCTTTTGCAATGATTCTTCATGAGTTCCACTTGATAAAGAAGGCTCCACAAGATGTATTGGCTTCATTTAGTTGGTTGAAAAATTTTGGATCAGCGATGCAATGAATTTGAAACGGCCAATATTATGGTTTTGAGTTCGTGATTGCTTCTGCCTGAGAAAAATATTCGAACGAGCGTCTAAACCTCAAAATTTGTGGTCGAAAACAACCCTTCTAGGTCTTCGTACCTTTGACATTTCAGATTCTTTGATAGTTATTTCCAAAACTGTATTGTTAGGTGTGTAGTTCATCACATTGCAAAAATTATGGTATTTTTAAAAATACTACATTTTGCGATAGACACATAAAAAAAGTGAATAAAAGAAGGGGTGCAACACGAGGACATCCCAGAAGATCACCCATCCCAGTACTTCTCTCATCCAAGGCTGTTTAACTACGGAGTTCTGATGAGAGCCGTTGCATTAGTGATGGTGTGCGCAACCAGTAATACATGTCATGCAATCGTAAATATGATTTTCATCCAATTTTTGCAATGATTTTTCGTGAGCTCCACTTGATAAACAAGACTCCACACGAGCTCATGACAATTTTTATCTCTTTAATAATTCTCATGTTATTCTGTTTTTTATGGTTACGTTTGCATCTATATTTTAATATTATTCATACGTCGTAGCTATGTTGAATTTAAAACTAGTGGATTTTTAACTTTAAGCGTGATATATTGATTCACTTTCAAAAATGATGTTGTTTTTACAATACTTAATTCGTGGTGGAGTTAAACTTGTGCCACATAATCGTCATATGAATTCCACATCAATATTCGTTAATGGAATTTTAACTTCTTTACGACGATAGTATAAATTGATATATTATATGAATTTTGGGTATGAAATTTAAATTTAAATATAATTCATATCTGTTTTTGTACATCCAAATATATTTTGGATATGAAATAGATAATTTTCCATAGGTGTATATTAATTAATTTATCGGAGGTTTAGGACACTGAGATTCGCAGGCGGCTTTGGTTTTCCAGCAAGGAGTGTTTGGTGTCAGACAACACCAACAATTTTTTACAAAAAGACCGGTACATGTTGTATGAAAACACAGTACTGATGGTACTATTATTTTCTCTGATGTCTCTATTTCTCTACCACCTATCCTCGCACCTTCACATTTCAAAAACCACACATCACCCAGAAATATTAGCCACTATACAAATTAAAGAAACAAGGCCTCATCATTATATGAGAAAATTAATGTCTACATACATTGATCTGAGGCAAAGAGAGAGAGGATGATTATGAAGATGAGAGGTGTGTGTGATTTCATGTCTTAAATGTCGATCTTGTGTAGGAGTCTTATTCTCTTGTTATTCTATATTGTGCCATCAAACCATATTAAAATGGTAATATATATATACGAAATATTTTACTACCATTTAGATTGGTAAAGTGCTTTAACTTCACCCACAAAGCAATATTTGTGTTTTTTGAATAAATCTATATATTTCCTTTTGTAAATTATTTAGAAAATAGTACTATGTATGTCTGATGGACTTGCTATATAGATTTCGATTGTTTTCCATCTTAGTGGATATAATACCTGTAATGAAATTCTATTCTCTTCTGGATTTTCCAAATTTATTCATTTGCCTTTTATAGTTCATCGAAAACATTAAACATCTCTACTGAAAAAATAGATAAATTTTGAAAAATTTATATATGAAATTTACTTGTTTATATCAATAGTTATATCCCAAATTTTTAGTTAAAAACCAAATTAAAATAAAACTAATTTAGGTCGGATTTTCAGATTTATAAAGTTTAATTGATTTAGAAATATAAGAAAATTATATGTTATCCAATCATTTATTTTATAACTGTTATCAAAATAAAATGTTATTAGTTTCCCAATTAATAAGATATTATTACTTACTTGTAATAACTTTAGTATCTTAATTTTATTGCAATTAATTTTGAATGCTTTGAAATTAATAAGTATCATAAAGATTGCAACCTAATTTTGAATGCTTTGAAATATTGCAACTAATTTTGTTAGTTACTAATTTTAGTTGCAATTAATAAATATCATAAAAAGTCAAATCTTTGAAAGTTTGCTAAATTGTGTTACTAAGATATTGGAAGATTTGACTCTTTATGATATTTATTAATTGAGAAAAATTATTAAGATTAAAATTCATCATCTCTAATATATTAATTAAAAAACATTTTAATAAAAAAATTTTTTTATCTTTATGTGTGAGTTACAAATGTGTCACGGTGATGTGTCGTATCATCAGACCATCTTAATACAAATATTATATAAAAAATAATTTACGGGGAAGTTGCAAAAATAACCTAAAATTTGCCTATAAATGCAATAACCTTTTTAAACTTATTTTTGAAATGTAAGATCTCAAACATTTTTTGATGAAATAGACTTGCGTTTTGCAAAAAGCGATAAGGAATAAATAAGTATGCTTCTGTATCGCTTTAGTACCATGAGGTCTCACGACAAAGGAAACATAAAGGAGTACATTTTGGAATTTTCTAATATTGTTTCAAAACTTATGACACTCAAGATTGAGCTTCCAGAAGAAATGCTCATATTTTTTTTCTTGAACTCTCTTCCTCCTAGTTTCAATTAATTGAAATCCAGTTACAACACACAGAAGGAGAAATGGTCTCTTAATGAGCTTATTTCATATTTAGTGCAAGAGAAAGATAGGATGAAACAAGAAAAGTTTGAAAATGCTCATATGGTTAACACCTCTAAGGGTTAGGGCAAAAAAAGAAAAATGGAAGATGTTAAGAATGATGTTGCTAAAGGTCCAACGCAAAAGAAGCACACTAAGGTTGAAGATACATGCTTCTTTTGTAAGAAAGCTGGACATATGAAGAAGGACTGCCAAAAGTACCACGTATGGCGTGCAAAGAAAAGTATGTTCCTTGCTATGGTCTGTTCTGAAGTGAACATAGTTGAAGTACCCAGAAACAGTTGGTGGTTAGATTCAGGTGCAACTACTAACATCAGTGTTTCAATGCAGGATTGTGTGAGCTACCAAAAATCAATTGATGCAGAAAGACACATTTATGTGGCTAATGGAATTCTGGTGGATGTGGAGGCAATTGCGTATTTTAGATTGTTTTTTAGTACTGGTTTTTTTGGATTTGAAAGACACTTTTATTGCACCGTCATTTAGACGGAATTTGGCTTCTGTTTCTTATTTAGACAAATCTGGTTATTCTTGTCTAAGTGAGCATGGAAAAGTTACTTTGTCTTTAAATTCAGTTTTAATTGGAACTCGTACACTCATGGGTAATCACAATCTTTATATGCTTGAAACTATAGCTTCTCGTGATGAAAGCTTAAATGTTAAATCAAGGGGTACAAAACATAAATTAGAAAATACAAGTACAGGAACACTGTGGCACAAATGCTTAGGTCACATTTCTAGAAATAGAATTGTGCGACTTGTGTCTGATGGTATATTGGGTTCTGTTGATTTCACAAATTGTGAAGTCTTTGTGGATTGCATTAAAGGAAAACAGACTAAACATAAGAGATTGGGTGCATATAGAGCTACAGAAGTTCTAGAGTTGATACATATAGATATTTGCAGATCTTTCCCTACGGCATCATAGAACGGTCAACAATACTTTATATCATTCTGAGACGATTACTGTCGATATGCATACTTGTTTCTTATTCATGAAAAGTCGGAGTCTTTAGATGTGTTCAAGAAATTTAAGGCTAAAGTTGAGAATCAACTCGACCGAAGGATAAAGTCTGTCAGATGTGATCGTGGTGGTGAGTATTACGGTCGGTATGATGGTTCAGGTGAACAACTTTAGGGCCATTTCCCAGATACCTAGAGGAGTGTTGAATTGTCCCACAATACACCATGCCTGGGTCTCTCCTAGCATGAATGGTGTGCCAAAAAGATGTAACCGCACTCTTAAAGATATGGTAAATAGTATGATCTATCATTCCACCGTACCTAAATCACTCTGGGGAGAGGCATTAGAGACTACAACATACATTCTTAATCGGGTACCAATTAAGGCAATTGCAAAAAAAACCTTATGAGCTTTGGACAGGAATAAAACCTAGTCTAAATCCTTTTCACATATGGGGACGTCCAGCTGAAGCTAGGCCTTAAAAGCCGTTTGAGAAAAGGCTGGACTCTAGAACTGTGATCAGTTACTGTATTGGTTATTCTGAGCGATCTCGGGGCTATAAGTTTTATGATTCCCCACAAAAGAACATTTTTGAGATGGAAATAGCTACGTTCTTTGAGGATGTTGAATTGGGGGGGGGGGAGAAATAAAGTTAGAGACATCACCTTTGAGGAAGAATCGGATTCAGTTTCTAAACCAATTCATATAGTTTCTTTTGATAAAGCAAATTTGTATCCTCAAATTGATATTGAAGTTCTTCCTATAAATCAAGATGACAATGTTATCGAACATGAAAGTCAAATTCAAAATCCTCAAGAACTTGTGCAGCAAGAACAAGTGCATTTGCGGCGATCCACTAGAGAAAAGAGAAATGCTATTCCGGATGATTACATAGTATTTCTTACGGAACAAGAGGAAAATCATACCCATTTGGAAGATGATCCTATCAACTTCCGTGAGGCCATGGATAGTTCCAATTCAGATAAGTGGGTCAAAACTAGTAAAGAAGAGTATCAGCCAATGCTAGACAATAAGGTTTGGAACATTGTCCAATTGCTAGAAGTAAAGAAAGGCATTGGTTGCAAATGTATATTTATGACCAAAATGGATTCAAGTGGTAATATGTGGAAAGGTATAAGGCTCGTCTAGTAGCTAAAGGCTATACTCTGAAAGAAGGTATTGACTACAAAGAAACCTTTTTCTAGTTTCATCAAAGGATTCTGTTAGAACAATCATGGCCCTTGTTACACACTATGACTTAGAGTTTCATCAGATGGATGTCAAAGCAACGTTTCTCAATGGTGACATTGATGAGATAATTTATATGCAGCAACCATAAAATTTTGTAATAGGTGTCAAAGAAGATGGTATGCAAACTAAATAAATCCATTTATGGGCTAAAACAAGCTTTTCGTCAATTGTACCACAAATTTCGTGAGGTAATCATCTCATTTGGTTTTGAGGTGAATTTAGTCAAAGATTGTGTGTATCAGAAGTTCAATGGGAGTAAGTGTATTTTCTTTGTTTTGTATGTCGATGACATACTACTAGCCACTAACGATATGAACATGCTACATGAGACCAAAATATTTTTGAAGGGTAAATTTGAAATGAAAGATCTTGCTGAAGCATCTTTTGTATTAGAAATTAAAATTCACCGAGATCGAACTCGGGAAATTTTTGGATTATCTCAAAAGAGCTATATCGATAAAGTAATCAACAGATTTGGCATGCAGAATTGCAAACTAGATGATACCCCAATCATTAGAGCAGGCAAATTTTGTCTTAATCAGTGCCCTAAAGGAAATTTAGAAATTCAGGAGATGCAAAAGATTTCTTTGCATCGGCTTTAGGGAGTCTAATATATGTTCAAGTTTGTACGCATCCAGATTTAGCCTACATTGTTGGAGTTTTGGGCAGATACTCAAGTAATCCAGGTTTGGACCATTGGAAAGCAGCCAAAAGGATCATGAGGTATCTGAAGAGAACAAAAGACTATTTGCTCACATATCAGAGATCAGATAACTTGGAGATCATTGAATATTCTGATTCTGATTTTGCTGGATGTCAAGAGAGTAGAAAGTGTACATAAGGTTTTGTTTTTCTATTGGCTGGTGGAGCTATTTCTTGGCGTAGTGCAAAAACAAACACTCGTAGCTTCCTCCAAAATGGCGGCAGAATTTGTAACAGTTTTTGAGGCATCCAATCATGGACTTTGGTTGAGGAAGTTTTTCATTGGGCTGCGAATTCTTGAAGAAATTGAAAGACCACTAAAGATATATTGTGATAATAAATCAGCTATTTTGTACTCCAACAAAAATAGCACCACAACAAAATCCAAGTTTATTGACATTAAGTTTCTCGTCGTTCAAGAGAGGGTACAAAGTGGAGAAATTTCCATAGAACACTTAGGGACAAACTTCATGATAGTAGTTCCTCTTACAAAGGATATTCCACCTAAGGTCTTTCTTGAGCATACTGCTCGAATGGGTGTTTCAATGTTTGAGCATCATTTGGTTTAGTGGGAGTTTTTCATTTGGTTTTGGGTTTTATGTTTTAGCTTATGCACATTTAGTTTCTAATCAGAAATAAAGTTTTGTTTTTGGTTTACTCTTTGTACAATAAAGTTAAAAGTTCTCAATAAAGTAGGACCACTTGAAAATCGACATGTATTGATCACTTTTCATGTGATTTTCATTCCACACTTTTCATAATTGATCTTTGTCATTTTTCTATATTAGTTTTAGTGACCATGGAAGATTTAGTTATTTATTATTATAACGAAAACCGCTATGATCCTATGTTACTATAGTCAATGGACAGGATTGTGTATGCCTTGCTATATAATGACAATTTTGAGCTAATAAAGTCTATCACATTTTCAAAATACATATGTGACCCAATCGGAGATTGTAAAAATTATTTTGGGGTCACACATGTATAATCGATGTGCTGGGGTCATTATCTAAAGTAGTCAAAATTATGTGATGACTTATTTGTAAATATAAAAGACTATGAGACATAAATGTTATGGAAAATTTATATGTGGATACATTATACAATTTCTAATTTGATGAAGGGCCAAATTAGAAACTATTTTCTATATATATATATATATATATAAGGGTTATGGTCATCATGACAATCCTAATCAGAAATTTAGCCATCTTTGTATCCCATCAACCAAGATCTTCAGTTATTATGGGTTCGTCGTGGAAGAACTATTCTCAACTTCAATATCATAAGTTATGGATCCAAAATGTACCCTTCCTCTATTATTTCTTATTATTCAGGAATTAGCATGAGTTTTATGATTATAAAAATCATAAAATAATCAACATTTCAAAAGAAGATGATAAAGAAAATGAGAAGATAAGAAAGAAAATATTAGAAAAACAACAAAAATCTTTAGAAGTACAAATCTAAATAACAGCTAAAAACAAAAAATATACTTCTTTTTAGTATCTTTTGACTTATTTTTTAGATATATAACAAGAAAAAATGATAAATAATGAAGTTTACAAATGAAATGTATAATTTGTAATAAAATTTGTAGTTTAAGTTTACAACTTGTTATGAAGTCTTCAAAGTTTGCAACTTGTAATTAAGTTTGCAACACGAAAAAACTATCGATTCAAAAACCAATGTAAAATTCAAAACCTGCAAAAAACGTAGAAACAACTACCAAAAAACCGTAAAACCACCATAATATCAAACATATATTAAAAATATTAAAAAATCATCTAAAATTTTAAAAACCATTAAAAATAACAAAAACCATTAAAAATCACAAAACCAGTAAAATAGTAAACTTACTTTATGTAAATGTCTTAACATCATTTTCAAGATATACACACAAGAAGATGAGAAATAAGATTCTTATATGGGAAAAAAGATTAGAAAAATAACAAAAATAACAAAATCTCAAAAACCATGAAAATATGAAAAACTACTAAATGAACAAACTTATTGTTTTAGATATTTGGATTTTAGTGTCAAGATTTACAACAATATAAGATGAGAAAGAATAACAGAAATAACAAAAGATATAAACAATCAAAATATACCAAAGCCACAAAGACAAAACCATATAAACAAAATTTTTTTATCTTTTTCATATCACATGATTTTTTTCCAAATCTATAAAATAAAAAGATGAGAAAAAATGAGAAGAAAAGAAGAAGAAGAAAGAGAGGAGGTAAAGAGAGAATAAAAGAAATTTTATCTTGTAATATTTTTTGGAGTACGAAGGCTCCCACTTTTTTTTTAAAATGAAACTATTGTTAAATTTTATGGTTACCTTCTTTTTATATGGAAAATAAAATGTGGTTAGGTTAAAAAATATGAATTCGGTTATGTTAAACTTAAGTTACAATTTTTTTTAATTTCTGGTTTGTGCAGACTTTTAGAAAAGTCTGCTTTGTATTTTGTCTACAAAGTAGATTTCTTGCGAAGTCTGCTTTGTAAAGAAAATACAAAGCATACTTCCCAGGAAATCTGTTTTTTAATTTTTGATAAGCTTAAATTGAAATTCCAGTTTGCTGAAATTTTAATTTAGCCAAAACGAATTTCCAAAACAAACTTTTCGAGAAGTCTGTTTTGGAAAAAATTCATGATCAATTCCAATAAACTAACCTATTTTCACCAAAGCAGATTTCTCGAGAAGTGTATGAGATTTATTCTAGACAAATCAGACTTGGCAAAAAGTCTTCTCTGGAAAAAATACATGGTCAAAAAATACTAACCTTTTAAGTCACCAAAGCATACTTCTCAAGAATTATGCAAGATTTATTCCAACAAAATGATACTTCTCGTGAAGTCTGCTTTGGAAAAAACTCATGGTCAATTGCAAAAAACTACCCTTTTTGTTATCAAAGTGGTTTTTTCGGATAAAGTAGATTTCTCGAGAAATCTACTTTGGAAAAAACACTTGATCTGTTGCAAAATTTTTCTTTTTGGTCATCAAAATGGTTTCTCTGACAATTAGACTTCTCGAAAAGTATGATTTGGGAAAAAATTTGATCAATTGCAAATTTTTCCTTTTTTGTCATCGAAGTGGTTTTCTTCATATTTGGAGAAGTCTGCTTCATATTTTATTGACAAAGCACATTTCTCAAGAAATCAACTATGTAAGTGAAATAAAAAGCAGTTTTCTTGAGAAGTGTACTTTGTAAATAAAATACAAAACATGTAATATGTCTACGATGATCTAATAAAATTCAATAATTGTATTGCATATAAAGCTCCAAATCTTGGTTATCTATGGAGAGTGGAATATGATTGAGATTTAGAATTTTTCTTTGGATAATCAAAGAGGAGGCAAAATGTTTGAGTTGGTGATGATTGGAAACATCAAGAACTTGTTGAAATGATACAAGATGATTATGGACTTGATAGGCAATATGATTTGCTCATATGGTACGTAACACTCTGTCACTTGCACTCCATGTCCATGATAATATGTTGTGGTGCCAAGCAGTAGTTCCAAGCCTTTAATAGAAAGAAGAGGCTATAGACGAAAAGAAATGGTCATCGTATTTTATATGAAGAAGCAATTAATGCTACAAAATTTCAAGTAGTCAACTTAGTCTTTTGATAGAATTGTTAAGACACAAATTTAGATTTTGCAGATCATAGATTTATTGTTTTTCATTCAGTTCTCTCACTCTCTCTTGTTATTAAGAAGTATGCACAATGTTCTGAAGTGTATATAAAAATTCTTATGAATTTTATACTAATATTTATGTTTTTAAAGGTTGTCATTTTGTAATTTTATAAATATAAAAATACTGATAAGAAAAAAATCAAAATAGATAATAAAATACAAAAAAAATAAAACAATATTTGTATTTTTTTCAATTTTGAAAAATTTCTTAAAATACAAAGCAAATTATTGAAGTATCCACAATGGTGTTTGAAGTGTGTTTAAAGTTGATTAAAGTCTACATAAAAGTTATTGAAATCTGCAATTTTTGATTAAAAATTCACATAATTTGACATGAACTGATTGAAAAAGAATTGACATACAACTAAAAGCTTATTGTAAGCCTCCAATAGATTGAAAATTGATTTACAATATGGAGTGATGGGAGGTACTGATAGCTACGATAAAATCTACAAAATCTAATTTAATTATGACAAAAATGCAAACGAAGTCTAAAATTAGTAATGAAGTCTGTAAGTGAAGTGTGCAACTTGTAATGAAGTCTACATCTGAAATCTGCATCTGAAGTTTGCATCTGAAGTCTGCAATTTGTAATAAACACTGTCCCTTTAAAGCGGGCAAAACCATCAATTAAAAAATAATGTAAAACTGCTAAAAACTCAAAAGCAACAACAAAAAAAGTTATAAAAACCACCATAAATCTCAAAACAACAATTAGCAATCTTAAAACAACCATTAAAAACTTAAAACCACCATATAAAACTTTAAAAACCATCAAAAATCTTAAAAACCACTACAAATATTTTTTTTAAATCTTTGAATTTCCTTTTTTTCAAATTTAAAACAAAAGAAGATGATAAAGAAAATGAGAAAATAAGAAAAAAAATGAGAAAAAAATATTAGAAAAACAACAAAAATCTTTAGAACCACAAAAACTAAAAACAAATTTACTTCTTTTTTGTGTGTAGCTTTTGACTTATTTTTTTAGATCTATAACAAGAGAAAATGATAAATAATGAAGTTTGCAAACGAAATCTATAACTTGTAATAAAACTCTTAGTTTAAGTCAACAACTTGATATGAAGTATCTAGTTTAGGTTTACAACTTGTAATGAAGTTTGCAACACAAAAGATTATCGATTCAAAAACCAATGTAAAATTCAAAAACCTGCAAAAAACTCAAAAACAACTACCAAAAAACAGTAAAACCACCATAATCTCAAAAATCTATTAAAAATCTTAAAAACCATGTAAAATTTAAAAACCATTAAAAATCACAAAAACCATTAAAAATCACAAAACCACTAAAACAATAAACTTACTTTTTATAAATGTCTTAACTTCATTTTCAAGATATACAACACGAGAAGATGAGAAATAAGATAAGAATATGGGAAAAAAATTAGAAAAACAACAAAAACAACAAAAATCTCCAAAACCACGAAAACTATAAAAACTACTAAAAGCAACAAACTTATTTTTTGAGATTTTTTTACTTCAGTTTCAAGTTCTACAACAATATAAAATGAGAACGAATAACTGAAAAATAATAAAAGATAGAAACAATAAAATTATTCCAAAACCACAAAGACAAAACCATATAAACAAATTGTTTTTTACATTTTTCATATCTAATGATTTTTTTCCAAATCTACAAAATAAAAAGATGATAAAGAACATGAGAAGAAAAGAAGAAAAGAAAAGAGAGGAGGTAAAGAGAGAAGAAGAAAAGATTTACCTTGTAGTATTTTTTGTAGTATGCAGGCTCCCATTTGTTTTAAAATGAAATTATGGTAAAAGTTTAGGGTTACCTTCTTTATATATGAAAAATAAAATTTGGTTAGTTTAAAAAATATGAATTTGGTTATGATAAATTTAAGTTACAATTTTTTTAATTTTCCATTTTTATACAAACTTCTAGAGAAGCCTGTTTATTATTTTGTCTACAAAATAGATTTCTCGCGAAGTTTGATTTGTAACAAAAATACAAAGCATACTTCCCACGAAATTTGCTTTTAAATTTTTGATAAACTTAAATTGAAATTTTGGTTTGGTGAAATTTTAATTTAGCCGAAACGAATTTCCAAAACAGACTTTTTGAGAAGTTTGCTTTGTATTTTCATTCCAAACCGACTTCTCGGGAAGTGTGCTTCCTAAATTTAGGTAAGGTTAAATTGAAATTCCAATTTCATGAAATCCCGGTTTGTGTAGACTTCCAGGGAAATGGGTTTTGTATTTCATGTACAAAGGAGACTTATTGGAAAGTCTGTTTTGGAACGAAAATACAAAGCAAACTTTCCGAGAAGTGTGCTTTGTACATGCCGGTAAGATTAAATTGAAATTCCGGTTTGGTGAAACTTTTTAAGTTAACCAAAACTAATTTCTAAAGCAGATTTCACGAGAAGTTTGTTTCCTAAATTTATCCATAATTTCACGAGAAGTTTGTTTCCTAAATTTATCCATAACTTCTTGAGAAGTGTGCTTTGTATTTTCGTTCCAAAGCAGATTTCACGAGAAGTTTGTTTCCTAAATTTTGTTATGGATAAATTGAAATTATGTTTTGGTGAAATTCCCGGTTTGTGCAGACTCAATATGATACCGGTTGGTTAAATTTCAGTTTAGGCAAACTTCTCGAGAAGTGTGCACAACCCTAAACTCTAAACTGAACGAAACCGGTTTACTTGAAAATAACTTTTGGTTTGTACAGACTTACCGGAAAATCTATTTTGTTAAATCTACAGAAGATTTTTTGAGAAGTCTCCATATATAACCCTAAAACTTAAATAATAACTTTCACTAAATATGCGAAAAAATTGTTATAAAATGGATGAATATGCTAAACATATGTAAGTAAATGCATAACTCAAACAATTTGCCCTTATGAATTTGTAAATCTAAATTTTTAAACTTATCATATGATATTTCAAATTCTAACATGAATTTCCTTCACAAATATCAACTATTAACCCACAAGACATAACAACAGAAACTATCAAACATTTGATACCATTACATCAAATCCAATCTTCTTATTTTTGATTTCATTATAACTTTTATTTGCTTTTGGTATGTATATAAATTGTGTTAAAAACAATTTAAAATTTTTATACATATGTCATAATTTTTATTTAATATAGGTAATTTATTAACAAAATAGAGTTTTAATCAGAAACAAAGCAGAATTCCCGAGAAGTTTGTTTTGTATTTTGCTAACAAAGAAAATTTGGTTTGAATTTGAAAATTAAATGGACTAAGTAAAATTTAGCTATTTTAAATTACATTTGTTTAACTGAAATATTGCAAATATTATATATAATAAAATATTTTAATTGTAAATAACAATTTGGCATATATAATAGCAATTTTGAAAATTTTTTGAATTTTATGAATGTTAAAATTGTTTTAGCAAATATACATAATATTTAAATTTAGTATGTTGTTACATTTTTGTGGGTCGAATATATTAAAAAATATAATAGTTTTTATAAAATATTTGTAATATATGTACATATTTTGATATTTAATGTTTTTATTAAGTTTTAGCCGTTTTATTTTAGTTAAAAAATTTAAACAAGTAAGATCTAATTTTTAAGCAATATATTTCGTAATATTTTTTTTTTGAACTTCTTATATGTCTAGTATTTTTTAATTGAACTATTTATTTATAACGACAGTTGAAAAACTATTAGACAATTATAATTTTATTTTCTGAAATGTAATTTTTTAAATAATAATATCAAGATAAATTAGTAAAAACAGAATGGTATAAATTTCACATTCATCCAATTATCATAGTACATTCGAAAATTTAAGATAATCATTGACATATTTTGCCTTTCCATTTTTTAAAGTTCCAATTTGATTTTGTATGTAATTTTTCTGAATCTCGTCAATGGAGTCAATGAGTGTAAACCTTAAACATGAAATCATAAACCTTAAATTCTAATTTTTTTATATTTAGAATTGATATTTATATATCATATCATTTGTTATAACAACTGATAACTAATTATAATATTTTATGACAGTTAAAATATAGAAAATTTGGTTATTTCATATCCAAAGTATATTCAGATGTTCGATTTATATCTAAATTATAGGACTGTTCAAGAACGTACATGAATTATAGTTAAATTAAAACTCCATACTCGAAGTTTATATAGTGTGTCAATTTATACATGTTAGAATTCGGTTAACAAATGCTAATGTGGAACCCGTGTGGCGATTACATGGCAAAATCTTAACTCCACCACCGATTAAGTGACGATGTTGTGTTTTTTTCTCAGATGCTACGGTTTCGTCTAGAAAATTTTGTCTATGAACGAAGTAATTGACATGTCAAAAAAAAAGGAGTGGAGGCCGTGGACGAATCAGAGGAATTTTGGACATGAACGAATTTCAGCCATGAACAAATTTTCGAGTTGGAAAATTTTGAATTGGAGTTGGAACGAATTTTTGAGTTTGAGGCGTTTTTCGAGTTGAAAATTTTCGGCCATGAACGAATTTCAATCCCTTGAGGGTTTCGTCTGGAAAATTTCCCGAGGTATTTTCAGCCACTCCTCCAATTTCTCAGCCTCTGAACTTAAAGAAGCCATCAATGCGATAAAGAGGATGTTGAACAATGTTAGACTCCGATTAGGTGATCAAAGAGATGAAAGAGCTTAAGTGATTCATCAGGAGAATGACACTCAGCTTCAAAACATCGAGATGAACAGCAAAGAAGAAGAGACAACTAATCAAATAACTGTCCTCTATTTCTGAAAGTTTCTTAGAGACTGAGAATAGTATTCATTATGATGATTACTTTACTGATTTCAACTTTCTTCAGTTTTTATTCAATGATGTTCCTTTGTATATACATCATGCTTTAGTTATTTTCGCTTTCTATTAGATTGTTCGGTTTACCAAGAAAACAGATTCGTCCAACTTCGTCTATGTTAAACATAAACATATATCTTGATCAATCAAAGTCTTGCTCTTGGGGGACCGAAAGTGAACAAAAATGTAGCAGTAAAACAGAAAAGATTCTAGCTTATCAATATCACCCAAAGATCCTAGCTAGTTAGGCATCTTTGCAAGTTAAAATCCGGATATCATCATGTATAAACCAACCACTCAAGGAGCAAGAAGCTGTCTCTAAAGGCCTTCTTTTTGCCTCATGAGTCTCACGTATATGGTAGTTATGATGCAATCAATGATTCCAGAAAGATTTCTAAAAGACATTATGTAGTCTTTCCAGACGAAACCCTCAAGGGCTTGAAATTTAGCGACCATATCTCCTCTTCCAGCCACTCCTCCAATTTCTCAGCCTCCCAGAACCGCCGCATCTACTCATTCACGTGCCACCATTCCTCCTCCTTCTCTTGCTCCTACTACAACTACCACTTTCCCTCCGGCTGGTATGAAATTTGAATTGAACTATAATTCATTTATGTTTTTGTACAGTCCAAAAATATAGGTCTCCATCGAATATCTGAGTATATCTTGGATATAAAATGGCTGATTTTCCTCACATAGATGGTTGAAAAGTATTGGATTGGTGATTCGATGAGTTTGGGATGACCAATTATACGGTTTTGATGTCGTGATTGGTTTGGCTCGGGAAACACATATGAGAGTGCGTCTAAACATCAAAATATGGTAGCAAAAGTTATGGAATTTCAAAAATATGACGTTTTGCGATACACAAATAAAAATCAAATGAAAAATAAGGGGTCCAACACGAGAACTTCCCAGGAGGTCACCTATCCCAGTACTACCCTCGCCCACGCAAATTTAACTGTGGAGTTCCGATGGGATCTTATGCATTAGTGCTCGTACGATTGCACCCTATAATACATCTCATGCGATCATATATATGCTCTCCATCAACTTTTTGCAATGATTCTTTGTGATATGCAGTCAATAAAAAGGCTCCACACGATGTGTGGGCCTCATCTAGATTGTTGAAAAGTCTTGGATCGGCGATGTAATGAGTTTGGGATGATCAATAATACGGTTTTGAAATCATGATTGATTCGGCCCGAGAAACATGTCCGAAAGAGTGTCTAAACATCAAAACTTGGGGTCAAAAACAGCCCTAATGGATCTTTGTACTAACGACATGTCACATTCTCTGGGAGATCTTTCCAAAATTGTATTCTCGGCTGTGTAGTTTATCACGGTGCAATAGTTATAACATTTCGATAATACGGCCTTTTGCAATAGACGCATAAAAATCGAATGAAAAAAAGAAAAGGTGCAATAAGAGGATTTCCTAGGAGGTCATCTATCCCAGTACTACCCTCTTCTAAGCACATTTAGAAGTAGAGTTCTGATGTGATCCGGTGCATTTGTGCTGGTACGATCGTACCCCGTAGTATACGTCATGCAATCATATATATGCTCTTCATCCACGTTTTGCAACGAATCTTCGTGAGCTCCACTCGATAAAGAAAGCTCCAAATAAGCTGTGACCTCACCTAGATGGTTGGAAATTTTTTGTATCGGAGATGCGATGAGTTTGAGATGGTCGATAATATGGTTTTGATGTCCTAATTGCTTCGGCCCAAGAAAAATGTCTGAAATAGCATCTTAACATCAAAATTTGGGGTTGAAAATATCCGTAATGGGTCTTTGCATCTTTTACACGTCATAGATCTCTGAGAGAGCTGTCTGAAATGGTATTGAGAGTCGTGTCATTCATCACGGGGCAAAGGTTACGACAGTTCAAAAATACGGGGTTTTGCGATTGACAAATAGAAAATAGAGTGAATAAAAGAAGATGTGCAACACGAGGACTTCCAAGAAGTTCATCTATCCAAGTAGTATCCTCGCTTAAGCATGTTTAACTGCAGAGTTCTGATGGGATCCGGTGCATTTGTGATGGTACGATCGCTTCTCGTAGTACATGTCATGCAGTCGTTCATATGCTCTTCATCAACTTTTTCAATGATTTTTCATGAGCTCCACTTGATAAAGAAGGCTCCTCTCAATGTCTGGGCCTCATCGAGATGGTTGAAATTTTTCGGATCAGCGTTGTGATGAGATTGAGATGGCCTATAATACGGTTTTAAGGCCGTGATTGCTTTGGCCCAAGAAAACGTTCAAAAGAGCATCTACACATCAAAATTTTGGGTCGTAAAAACAACCTAATGGGTTTTTTACCATTCACACGTCAAGGATCTCTGAGAGGGCTTTCCATAATGGTATTAGTGGCCGTGTAGTTCATATCGGTCCAAAGGTTATGTAATTTCTAAAATACAATGTTTTCCAATGGACACATAAAAAATCAAATGAATCAAAGAAGGGGTCCAGCACAAGTACTTCCCATGAGGTCACCTATCCAAGTACTATCCTTGTTTAAGCACGTTTAACTGTAGAATTCTGATGGTATCCGGTGTATTTTTGTTGGTACGATCGCATCCCATAGTACATGTCATGCAATCGTGCATATGCTTTTCATCCAGTTTATGAAATGATTCTTCGTGAGCTCCACTCAATAAAGAAGGCTCCATAGGAGTTGTGGGACTCAATTAGATGGTTGAAAAGTTTTGGATTGGCGATGAGATGAGTTTGAGGCGGCCTATAATATGGTTTTGAGGTCGTGATTGCTTCGGCCCAAAAAACATTCAAAAGAGTGTTTAAACATCAAAATTTGGGGTCGAAAACAGCCCTAATGGGTCTTTGTACCATTGACATGTGAGATAACTCTGGGAGAGCTTTCGAAAATGGTATTGTTGGCCTTGAAGTTCATCGCGGAGAAAAAGTTATGGCATTTCAAAAATACGGCGTTTTGCGATAGACACATAAAAATCAAGTGAAAAAGGGGTGCAACACGAGAACTTCACAGGAGGCCACCTATCCCAGTACTATCCTTACCCACACACATTTAACTGCAGAGTTCTGATGGGATCTGGTGCATTAGTGCTAGTATGATTGCACCCTATCATAAATCTCATGCGATCATATATATGCTCTTCATCCACTTTTTGCAATGATTCTTCGTTAGCTGTACTCAATAAAAAGTCTCCACACAATGTTTGGGCCTCATCTAGATGATTTAAAAGCTTTGGATCGGGGATGCGATGAGTTGAGACGACCAATAATATGGTTTTGAAATCATGATTGCTTCAGTCCGAGAAAAATGTCTGGAAGAGTGTGTGAACATCAAAATTTTTGGGGTCAAAAAGAACGCTAATGGATCTTTGTACTAATGACATGTCACATTCTGTGGGAGAGCTTTCCAAAATTGTATTGTTGGCCGTGTAGTTCATCGCGTTGCAATATTTATAGCATTTCAAAAATACGGGGTTTTGTGATAGACACATAAAAGTTCGAATGAATAAAAGAAAAGGTGCAATACGAAGACTTCCCAGGAGGTCACCCATCCTATTACTTTACTCGCCCAAGCCCGTGTAACTACGGAATTTTGATTGGAGCTGGTGCATTAGTGATGGTATCATCGCACTCGGTAATATATATCATGCAATCGTACATATGCTCTTCATCCACTTTTTGCAATGATTCTTCGTGAGCTCCATTCGACAACGAAGGCTCCACACGAACTGTAAGCCTCACCTATATGATTGAAAAGTTTTTGGATCGGTGATTACGGCCAATAATACGGTTTGGAGATAGTGATTGCTTCGGACCGAGAAAAAATGTCTAAAAGAGTGTTTAAACATCAAGATTTGGGGTCAAACGTACCCCTAACAGATCTTCATACTGATGACATGTCACATTCTCTAAGAGAGCTTTTAAAAATTTTATTGTCGGCCGTGTAGTTCATGGCGGAGAAAAAGATATGAAATTTTAAAATACAACATTTTGCGAAAGACACATAAAAAATCGAGTGAAAAAAAGAAGGGGTGCAACACGAGGATTTCACAGGTGGTCACCTATCCTAGTACTACCCTCGCCCACACAAATTTATTTGCACAGTTCTGATTGGATATGGTGCAGTAGTGCTGGTATGATTGCACCCTATAATACATCTCATGCAATCATATATATGCTCTTCATCCACTTTTTGCAATGATTTTTTGGGAGCTACGCTGAATAAAAAGCCTCCACATGATGTGTGGTCCTCATCTAGATGGTTAAAAAATTTTGGATCAGCGATGCAATGAGTTAGGATGATCGATAATACAGTTTTAAAGTTATGATTGTTTTGGCCCGAGAAAAATGTCCGAAAGAGTGTCTAAACTTCAAAATTTTGGTTTAAAACAGTCCTAATGGATTTTCGTACTAATGACATGTCACACTCTCTGGGCGAGCTTTATAAAATGGTATTTTTGGCTGTTTAATTCATTGCGATGAAAAAGTTATATTATTTTGTAAATATGAGGTTTTGTAATAGACACATAAAAAAATCGAGTGAATAAAAGAAGGTGTGCAACACAAAGACTTCCCAGGAGGTCACCCATCCCAGTACTTCCCTCGCCCAAGCTTGTGTAACTACGGAGTTCTGATGGGAGCCATTGCATTAGTGGTGGTATGATCGCACCTGGTAATACATGTCATGCAATCGTACATATTCTTTTCATTCACCTTTTGCAATGATTCTTTGTGACCTTCACTCGATAAAGACTGCTCAACACGAGCTGTGGGCCTAACCTAGATGGTTGAAAGGTTTTGGATCGGTGATGCGATGAGTTTGAGACAGCCGATTATATGGTTTTGAGGTCGTGATAGCTATGGCTCGAGAAAATGTCTGAAAGAGTATCTAAACATCAAAATTTGGGGTCGAAAACAGCCCTAATAGGTCTTCATACCATTGAGATGGCATGGATCTCAAAGAGAAGTTTCCGAATTTGTATTGTCATCCATGTAGTTCATCACAGTGCAAAAGTTATTGCATTTCCGAAATATGGCAGTTTGCGATAGACACATAAAAAATCGATCGAATAAAAGAAGGGGTGCAACACAAGGACTTCCCAGGGGGTAACCTATCCCAATACTACCTGGCCCAGCCACATTTAACTATAGAGTTATTATAGGGTCCAGTGCGTTTCTGCTGGTGTGATCGTATCCGGTAGTATATGTCAGGCAATCGTATATATGCTCTTTATCCACCTTTGGCAATGATTATTCGTGAGCTCCACTCTATAAAGAAGTCTCCACACGATGTGTGGGCCTCATCTAGATGGTTGAAAAGTTTTCGATCCACGATGCGATGAAATTGAGATGGCCAATAATACAGTTTTGAGGTCGTGATTGCCTCTGTCCGAGAAAAATGTTTGAAAGAGCGTCTAAACATCAAAATTTGGGGTAAAAAACAGTCCCTTTGGGTCTTTGAACTATTGACATGCCAAAGTCTTTGAGAGTGGTTTCCAAAATGGTATTTTCAGCTGTGTAGTTCATCGGGGTGCAAAAGTTATGACATTTTTAAAATAAAGCGTTTTGCGATGATTAAAAGAAGGGGTGCAACACGAGGACATAAGGAGGTCACCCATCCTAATACTTTCGTTGGCCAAGCCCATGTAACTGCGGAGTTCTGATGGGATCCATTGCATTTGCGCAGGTACGATCACATCCCGTAGTACATTTCATGCAGTAGTACATATGTTCTTCATCCACATTTTGAAATGATTCTTTGTAAGCTCCTCTCGATAAAGAAGGCTCCACACAAGCTGTGGGTCTCACCTAGATGGTTAAAAAAATTTTGGATCGGTGAGGAGATGAGTTTGAGAAGGCTGATAATATGGTTTTGAGGTCGTGATTTCTTCAACCCGAGAAAAATGTCTAATAGAGAGTTTATACATCAAAACTTGGGGTCGAAAACAGCCCTAATGGGACTTCGTGCTATTGATACTTCAAAGATCTCTGAGAGAGCTTTCCAAGATGGTTTTGTCAGCAGTGTAGTTCATCGCACTGAAAAAGTTATAGAATTTCAAAAATACAGGGTTTTGCGATAGAACCATAAAAAGTCGAGTGAATAAAAGAAAGAGTACAACACGAGGACTTCCCAAGAGGACTTTGTGAGCTCCACTCAATAAAAAAGGCTTCACACATTGGGTGGGCCTCATCTAGATGGTTGAAATTTTTTGGATCAGCGATGTGATGATTGTAAGTTCGCTGATAATATGGTTTTGAGGCCGTGATTGCTTTGGCCCGAGAAAGACGTTCAAAAGAGCATCTAAACATCAAAATTTGGGGTTGGATCTTTGAACTATTGGCACATCAAAAAGCTCGGTGAAAGCTTTTTGGAATGGTCTTTGCGGCCGTGTAGTTCATCGCAGGGCAAAATTTATGGCATTTCGAAAATACGGTGTTTTGCAATTGACACATAAAAAATCGAGTGAATAAAAGAAGGGGTGCAATACGAGCCCTTCCTAGGAGGTCACCTATCCCACTACTAGCCTCGCCTAAGCACGTTTAATTGTAGAGTTCTGATGGGATCCGGTATAATAGTGTTGGTATGATTGCACCCGATAGTACATGTCACGCAATCATATATATGCTCTTCATCCACTTTTCGCAATGATTCTTTGTGAGCTCCGGATGTGGTCATCGGCCCAAACCCTGGCCAACTGACCAGTCTGGCCGGCCAAAGGAACACAAAGGCGGCCAAATACGCACAAAAGTATACATGAGTGTATCTTCATGAATTCAATCCTAACCAAAAAGGGGCCAGTCAAGAAGGAGTATAGTCTATAATCCTGACTCAAAGAGGACACACAACGACATGTAACTCACCCCAAACCAGGCAAGACTAAGTTATGCACCATTCATCAAATTGGTGTTCCTGAAACTTACCATATTTGGAATTTTCCATATATGAAAGACTCCAAACATATCTTTGGACACCAGGAGACTTTTTGGTACTTATAGGAGCTCCCTTAAGCACTTCTACAAGCCCAACCACGTCTTGGCCCAGGCGGATCCATCCGTCCCTTCAAATAAACCGATTGGAGCCGTTTATGGAAAGTGAGATGACCAACCAGTTTCATCACTTGCAAACAAAAACATGGCTTCCAGGAGAGATTATTAAGGCCATAAGGAAGCGCAAAATCAATCTAGCATGCATCAACCACCATAGGATCAGAACGATCCCTCTTCTCCAAGACTTACCATATATGGACCAAAGTGCGCTTAATGTGTTCCGATTGCAACATCTCTATTACTTGCAACTTGGGCACGTTTTAAAGACTTTCCAAAACATCCAGAACCTAGACACCTTACATTCACCCCTAAGCTCTCAAGATACAAGCATTTATACTTTCCATGTTGGCCCAACTAGACGGTAATGGCCAACGGCCATATACTTTAAATGTATGATTTCTTTTACTCTTTCTAGATCTTATGACCGTTGCTAAGAGCTCTATATAAGCTTAGTACAACCTTATTGTAAACACAGACCACCATTGAAATCAAAAGTTGAATACAAAGGATTTTCTTCAAAGCTTTGTCTTTGAATCTTGTACTTCTTCTTTAGAAACTAAGTGTGTGATTCACTTCCTTTTTATTTAAGGCATGGCCAGATTATATTGAAAGATTCAGAATCCCTTGGTTCACCTTTGATCGTGTGATTCGATCAAAACCCCTTCCTTTTAGTTCTCTAGCCCGCTTAAGCCAAGAGATATTCTCGCCCTTGCGAGTCACGGTCGTAGTGGTTGTGAGATTGATACTCAATCTTACATCATTTGGTATCAGAACTAAAATCTCCTATCCCAGGGGGTGTGTTAATCCAACCTTTATCCATTATCTTTTATGCTTTTGTTTTGCATTTTCTTATTTACATCTTATCGAAAAACCAAATGAAAACATTTGTTCTTATTCTTCATTTGCATTGTTTCTTGTTGCTTTTTGTTGCTTCTTGTTGTTTCCTCTCATATAAATTTAAAACAAAAATAAAAATTTGCACTTCATTTTTAGTTAATTTCGTTTATAAGAAGGAAAAAAAACCGAAATATAAACATCAATCATTTTATTATTTTTGATTTTAATTGTTAGTTAAGTTTTTAAAAATGATATTTATAAAATGTTCATATTATTTTTTTCCTAATTAAAATTCAAATAGAAAAACTAAAAATATATATTTTCTTTTAATTTATTTTTAAGTTAGTTGCCAAAAGTAACCAAAACAAAAACCATAAAAATATATTCTTGTGTTGATTTCTTTTTGCTACTACTTTTGTGTTAATACCAAATATTCACTCAAGTGTAGTTTTCTTATTTGTGTATTTCGACATAAATCTCTTTTCTTCCTTGTGCAAGGTACAAATTTAAAATATGGAGCATTATGAGGAAGAAATTCCTTACAATCAATGATTGTTTTCTACAATAAAAACTATCTCTATCTTATTTTCCAACTTTAGATACTCCTAAGGGTCATTGGTTCCATGGAAAGAGGGAATCTTGATTTTAAGGCCAGCCAAAGGATCGCAAGGATTGGGTTGCTTATTCCAATGTGGTTTGTTGTCTCTTGGCCCCCTTCTCCTAAGGTGTTGTGACCTAGATGAGTGACTGTAGTATTGCTCAGTATCAGAAGGTGGCTGGTTTATTCTAAGTCGGTCATTGATGGATCTTTCTATTTCAGCTCTCATGGTTGCCATATTTTCATCCATCATGGCTTTAAAGGAATCAAGAAGTTGTTTGTTGGAGTTTGAGGATTCTTCTCCATTATTGCTGATTCCTACCATGGTACATGACAAAATCAGACAACTAAACAAGTAAAATGTTCAAAGTAAAACACAGAAACTGACACAACAATTCGCTGAAAAAAAGACACAAGAACAAAGACAAACCCTAGCAAAGCATGTTCTAGACCCTTTGAACTCCGATTTTGAAATGGGTGAGTCTAACATCTTTAGATTCGTTTTAAAACATTTTTAATTGGTATTCCTGGTTCTATTAAGTCTTAAGAACAAGTTTCATTCAGATTTTAATCTCTAAAATATTCAAACAAAAGTTGATAAACTCGGATTAATAAAAACAATTTCTTAGAACCTCAACGGTGCCGATTGGGTGTTTTACAAGTTTGTCCTTTAGAAATCGGTTCTAAACAATTTTCAAGTTAATTTCAAGATTCTTCAAAGATCTAAGATCAAGTTTAAACAAGAAATAAACCCAGAAACATTTTAAAACAAATCACAAAAAAAGGCAAACAAAACGTTTTTGCAAGAATACGAAAGGAGTTTCGAAATATTCACCCATCGCAGGGCAAAAGTTATGGCATTTCGAAAAAACGGTGTTTTGCGATTGACACATAAAAAATCGAGTGAATAAAAGAAGGGGTGTAACATGAGCCCTTCCTAGGAGGTCACCTATCCCACTACTAGCCTCGCCTAAGCATGTTTAACTACAGAGTTCTGATGGGATCCGGTATAATAGTGATGGTATGATCGCACCCGATAGTACATGTCATGCAATCATATATATTCTCTTCATCCACTTTTCGCAATGATTCTTTGTGAGCTCCGGATGTGGTCATCGGCTCAAACCCTGTCCAACTGACCAGTCTGGCCGGCCAAAGGAACACAAAGCGGCCAAATACGCACAAAAGTGTACATGAGTGTATCTTCATGAATTCAATCGTAACCAAAAAGAGGCCAGTCAAGAAGGAGTATGGTCTATAATCCTGACTCAAAGAGGACACACGACGACATGTAACTCACCCCAAACCAGGCAAGACTAAGTTATGCACCATTTATCAAATTGGTGTTCCTGAAACTTGCCATATTTGGAATTTTCCATATATGAAAGACTCCAAACATATCTTTGGAGACCAGGAGACTTTTTGGTACTTATAGGAGCTCCCTTAAGCACTTCTACAAGCCCAACCACGTCTTGGCCCAGGCGGATCCATCCGTCCCTTCAAATAAACCGATTGGAGCCGTTTATGGAAAGTGAGATGACCAACCAGTTTCATCACTTACAAACCAAAACATTGCTTCCAGGAGAGATTATTAAGGCCATAAGGAATCGCAAAATCAATCTAGCATGCACCAACCACCATAGGATCAGAACGATCCCTCTTCTCCAAGACTTACCATATATGGACCAAAGTGCACTTAATGTGTTCCGATTACAACATCTCTATTGCTTGCAACTTGGGCACGTTTTAAAGACTTTCCAAAACATCCAGGACCTAGACACCTTACATTCACCCCTAAGCTCTCAAGATACAAGCATCTATACTTTCCATGTTGGCCAAACTAGACGGTAATGGCCAACGGCCATATACTTTAAATGTATGATTTCTTTTACTCTTTCTAGATCTTATGACCATTGCTAAGAGCTCTATATAAGCTCAGTACGACCTTATTGTAAACACAGACCACCACTGAAATAAAAAGTTGAATACAAAGGATTTTCTTCAAAGCTTTGTCTTTGAATCTTGTACTTCTTCTTTAGAAACTAAGTGTGTGATTCACTTCCTTTTTATTTAAGGCACGGCCAGATTATTTTGAAAGATTCAGAATCCCTGGGTTCACCTTTGATTGCGTGATTCGATCAAAACCCCTTCCTTTTAGTTCTCTTGCCCGCTTAAGCCAAGAGATATTCTCGCCTTTGCGAGTCACGGTCGTACTGGTTGTGAGATTGATACTCAATCTTACATCATTTGGTATCAGAACTAAAAGTTCCTATCTCAGGGGTGTGTTAATCCAACCTTTATCTTTTATCTTTTATGCTTTTGTTTTGCATTTTCTTATTTACATCTTATCGAAAAACCAAATGAAAACATTTGTTCTTATTCTTCATTTGCATTGTTTCTTGTTGATTTTTGTTGCTTCTTGTTGTTTTCTCTCATATAAATTTAAAACAAAAATAAAAATTTGCACTTCATTTTTAGTTAATTTCGTTTATAAGAAGGAAAAAAACCGAAATATAAACATCAATCATTTTATTATTTTTGATTTTAATTGTTAGTTAAGTTTTTAAAAATGATATTTATAAAATGTTCTTATTATTTTTTTCCTAATTAAAATTCAAATAGAAAAACTAAAAATATATATTTTCTTTTAATTTATTTTTAAGTTAGTTGCCAAAAGTTACCAAAACCAAAAACCATAAAAATATATTCTTGTGTTGATTTCTTTTTGCTACTACTTTTGTGTTAATACCAAATATTCACTCAAGTGTAGTTTTCTTATTTGTGTATTTCGACTTAAATCTCTTTTCTTCCCTGTGCAAGGTACAAATTTAAAATATGGAGCATTATGAGGAAGAAATTCCTTACAATCAAAGATTGTTTTCTACAATAAAAAACTATTTCTATCTTATTTTCCCATTTTAGATACTCCTAAGGGCCATTGGTTCCATGGAAAGAGATGATAAAAGCCTTGATTCAGGATGTATGCGCGTGGGCTGTTTGGAGAAGTTTAGGTGAGAAACTCGACCTTAGACTTCTTGGATAGGGGTTTTTGGGTTGGTATTTGATGGAAAGATGAAGTGAACCACACGAGGGGTGATGAACCTCGTGATAAATCACAAACTTAGAGCTAGAGGGCTGGTCTCAACTAGATTCTAAGCGGACAAGATTCTTGAGAGAAAACTTGTTGGGGAAAAAGTTCTATCTTTATTAATATCAAAATGGTTGTTGAACTACAATGCTGGAAGGAGCCTTATTAATATGCTCGACAGCTTGACCTTCTAGGGTCGACCCAAATAAGAAAAGGAAAACTTACAAAAGTGCACAAAGGAAAAGATACAAAAGTGTATAATCGAAAAAGGACCTATTCCTAAAATGCCTTTGACTCAGTAAAGTAAATATTCTAGATCCTACCCTTCAAAACAAAAAAAGGCATATATTCGAATTGAAACTTACCTTAACTTACCTCATGGCCAAGAAATGGAAGGTGGCCATCCTTGTGGCATGCACGCACCTTGCTCCTAGTCTTCGACTTGGAGTAGGGTTAAGAATCTTTGGGCCCTGACCTCTCTTGCCACCAAAGCCCAAGTCTCTGATGTTTCTTGTGTTGTTGAGAAGCCTTTGGACTCTACTTTGCTCTTCTGGCCCATTGTCCTTAGCTGATCTTCCTCTAGGAGCTTGTCCACCCATAAGCTGAATTTGTGGAAGAATGCCCTTGATCTGCTTCTTGTCATTGCTCCTGGTGGCACTACTGGTGTGGATACTTCCTCTAGATGCATGTCCTGAAGCCGGTAGCTTATCTGGTCCGAGTTTCCTTGTGTGGAAGTTGAATTGCTCGTGCACTCGGCTGGATCGGCTGTACGGGCTGGACTGTGCGAGGTACTGGCCGGAATGCCTTCAGGACCGGCCAAGTTGATCCCGGAGTTGGTGGCATCACCAAGGGGACCGGTGGTGTCATCCACGTCCCCGCCAAGTGTGCCGGAAGCTTGGGCCTCTCCGCCGGCAATGCTGGTTGCTCTGGTCCTATTGGTCGAGGGTCCGGCGGTACTGCTTGGACCGGCAGGGGTGCCAGATGGCCCGGCTGTCTCGGGCAAGCTTCCTGGTCTGCCAGTCTGGTCTCCTGGCTGGATGTACGACCTGATGTCCTCATCATTCCCTCCCTCTTCAGTAGGTTTTGTCCTCAAAACTGGTTCATCTGCATGGAAAGGGGCTAAGTCAGCAACATTGAACGTATTGGACACATTAAACTCACCTGGGAGCTTGATCCGGTAGTCGTTGTTGTTGATCCTCTCGAGCACTCTGAACTGTCCATCTCCTCTTGGTGCTAGCTTGGAACTCCTTAGGTTTGGGAACCTCTCCTGCCGTAGGTGTAGCCACACCGAATCGCCTGGTTGAAAGATCACCTCCTTTCTTCCGTTGTTGGCATGAGTCACGTACTGTCCGGTTCTCTTCTCCAAGTTTTCTGCTACCTTCTGGTGTAATATCCTTATGAACTCTGCCTTGCATGCTCCGTTGAGGTTGGTCATCTCAGCTGGTGGTAGTGGCGTTTGCTCCAATGGGGTGAGAGGGTTGAAGCCGTATACTACTTCAAATGGTGTCTTCTTGGTTGCTGAGTGCACAGCTCGGTTGTAAGCGAACTCTATGAATGGCAGGCACTCCACCCAAGTCTTTAGGTTCTTCCCTAGTTTAGTTCTGAGAAGAGTTGATAGTGTCCTGTTGACAACTTCAGTTTGGCCATTGGTTTGAGGATGGCAGGTGGTAGAGAAGAGTAGCTTCGTGCCTAGCTTTCTCCAAAGGGTCCTCCAGAAATGGCTGAGGAACTTGGTGTCCCTATCTGATACGATGGTCCTTGGCACTCCATGAAGCCGTACTACCTCTCTGAAGAACAGCTCAGCTGTTTGCGTGGCATCATTGACATTGGCACATGGGATGAAGTGTGCCATCTTGGAGAATCTGTCCACCACTACAAAGATTGCATCTTTGTGGTTGATCTTGGGCAGACCTAGAACAAAGTCCATTGAGATGTCCACCCATGGATGTGTAGGTATGGGCAGTGGGAGATACAACCCATGAGGTTGCACTCGGGACTTTGTCTTCTTGCAAGTGATGCATCTTGCACAATGGGCTTCTACTGTCCTCTTGATGTGTGGCCAGTAGATGTGCTCCTTGACCACTGCTAGAGTCTTGTCGACACCAAAGTGGCCCATGAATCCTCCTCCATGAGTGATACAAGCCTTGATTCAAGGATGTATGCGCGTGGGCTATTTGTAGAAGATTAGGTGAGAAACTCGACCTTAGGCTTCTGGATAGAGGTTTTCTGGTTGGTAAACGATGGAAGGGTGAAGTGAACCACACGAGGGGTGATGAACCTCGTGATAAATCAGAAACTTAGAGCTAGTAGGGCTGGTCTCAACTAGGTTCTAAGCGCACAAGTCTCTCTTGAGAGAAAGCTCGTAGGGAAAAAGTTCTACTTTATTAATAATCAAAAAGGTTGTCGAACTACAATGCTGGAAGGAGCCTTATTAATATGCTCGACAGCTTGACCTACTAGGGTCGACTCAAATAAGAAAAGGAAAGTTTACAAAAGTGCACAAAAGGAAAAATACAAAAGTGTATAACCGAAAAAGGACCTATTCCTAAAATGTTCTTGACTCAAAAATGTAAAGCAACTAGATCCTACCCTGCAAAACAGAAAGAGGCATATATTCGAATGTAAACTTACCTTAACTCACCTCACGGCCAAGAAATGGAAGGTGGCCGTCCTTGTGGCATGCACGCGCCTTGCTCCTAGTCTTCGACTTGGAGTAGGGTTAAATATCTTTGGGCCTTGACCTCTCTTGCCACTAAAGCCCAAGTCTCTGATGTTCCTTGTGTTGTTGAGAAGCCTTTGGACTCTAATTTGCTCTTCTGGTCCATTGTCCTTAGCTGCTCTTCCTCTAGAAGCTTGTCGACCCATAAGCTGAATTTGTGGAAGAGTGCTCTTGATCTGCTTCTTGTCATTGCTCCTGGAGGTACCACTGGTGTAGATACTTCCTCTAAGTGCATGTCCTGGAGCTGGTAGCTCATTTGGTCCGAGTCCTCTTGTGTAGAAGTGGAAGTGTGCGTGTACTCGGCTGGATGGCCTGTACCGGCTGGATTGTGCGCGGTACTGGCTGGAATGACTTCAGGATCGGCCAAGTTGATCCCGGAGTCGGCGGTGTCATCAGGGGGACCGGCGGTGTCATTCACGTCCCCACCAAGTGTGCCGGAAGCTTGGGCCTCTCCGCCGGCGATGTTGACCGGTCTGGTCCTATAGGTCAAAGGTCCGGCGGTACTGTCTGGTCCGGCAGGCACGCCAGATGGTCCTGCTGTCTCGGGCAAGCTTCCTGGTCGGCCAGTCTGGTCACCTGGCTGGATGTATGACCTGATGTCCTCATCATTCCCTCCCTCTTCAGTAGGTTTTGTCCTCAAAACTGGATCATCTGCATGGAAAGGGGCCAAGTCAGTAACATTGAACGTATTGGATACATTAAACTCACCTGGCAGCTCGATCTGGTAGGCGTTGTTGTTGATCCTCTCGAGCACTCTGAATGGTCCATCTCCTCTTGGTGCTAGCTTGGAACTCCTTAGGTTTGGGAACCTCTCTTGCCGTAGGTGTAGCCACACCCAATCGCCTGGTTGAAAGATCACCTCCTTTCTTCCTTTGTTGGCATGAGTCACGTACTGTCCGGTCCTCTTCTCCAAGTTCTCTGCTACCTTCTGGTGTAACCTCCTTATGAACTCTGCTTTGGATGCTCCGTTGAGGTTGGTCATCTCAGCTGGTGGCAGTGGTGTTTGCTCCAATGGGGTGAGAGGGTTGAAACCGTATACCACTTCAAATGGGGTCTTCTTGGTTGCTGAGTGCACGGCTCGGTTGTAGGCGAACTCAATGAATGGCAGGCACTCCACCCAAGTCTTTAGGTTCTTCCCTAGTGTTGTTCTGAGAAGAGTTGATAGGGTCCTGTTGACAACTTCAGTTTGGCCATCGGTTTGAGGATGGCAAGTGGTTGAGAAGAGTAGCTTCGTGCCTAGCTTTCTCCAAAGGGTCCTCCAGAAATGGCTGAGGAACTTGGTGTCCCTATCTGATACGATGGTCCTTGGCACTCCATGAAGCCGTACTACCTCTCTGAAGAACAGCTCAGCTGTTTGCGTGGCATCATTGACATTGGCACATGGGATGAAGTGTGCCATCTTGGAGAATCTGTCCACCACTACAAAGATTGCATCTTTGTGGTTGATCTTGGGCAGACCTAGAACAAAATCCATCGAGATGTCCACCCATGGATGTGCTGGTATGGGCAGTGGGAGATACAACCCGTGAGGTAGCACTCGGGACTTTGCCTTCTTGCAAGTGGTGCATCTTGCACAATGTGCTTCTACTGTCCTCTTGATGTGTGGCCAGTAGAAGTGCTCCTTGACCACTGCTAGAGTCTTGTCGACACCAAAGTGGCCCATGAGTCCTCCTCCATGAGCTTCTCGGATGATAAGCTCCCTTAGTGATCCCTGTGGTATGCACAGCCTTCTTTCTCGGAACAAAAATCCCTCATGGATGTAGAATTTGCCATGACTCCCTGTGCTACACTCCTTGTAGCTCTCAGCAAGGTCAGGATCATCCTTGTATAGATCCTTGATGTGCTCGAATCCTAGGACTTTTGCCTCCATGGTTGATATCAAGGCAAACCTCCTTGATAGTGCATCGGCTACCACATTATCTTTGCCCTTCTTGTACTTGATGATGTACGGGAAGGTCTCTATGAACTCCATCCACCTGGCATGTCTCCTCTTGAGATTGGTTTGCCCTCTGAGGTGTTTGAGAGTCTCATGATCAGTGTGGATCACAAACTCCTTGGACAGCAAGTAATGCTGCCAAGTCTCCAATGCTCGGACAAGGGCATAGAGCTCCTTGTCATAAGTGGGGTAGTTCAGTGAGGCACCACCTAACTTCTCACTGAAGTATGCCACTGGTCTCCCTCCTTGGGTTAGCACGGCTCCTATGCCTATTCCAGAGGCATCACACTCCACTTCAAACGTCTTGTTGAAGTCGGGAAGGACTAGCACTGGTGCGTGTGTAAGGCTGTCCTTAAAGGCCTGGAATGCCTTCTCCTGAGCTTCTCCCCAGCTGAATCCCACGTTCTTCTTCACTACTGCCGTCAGTGGTGAGGCAATACTGCTGAAGTTGGGCACGAATCTCCTATAGAAGCTGGCCAGTCCGTGGAAGCTCCTTACTTGGCTGATGTTTCCTGGTGTTGGCCATTCTTGTATGGCTCGAATCTTCTCCTCATCAACCTGTAGGCCCTGTGAACTCACAACAAAACCTAAAAAGACAAGCTTATCAGTACAAAAGGTGCACTTCTTGAGATTGGCATAAAGCTCTTCTTGTCGAAGGGTTTTAAGGACCATCTCAAGATGTGTGAGGTGTCCCTGTAGGCACTTACTATAAACAAGTATGTCATCAAAATAAACTACCACAAACTTACTGATGTACGCCCTAAGAACTTGGTTCATAAGGCGCATGAAGGTGCTTGGGGCATTAGTCAAGCCAAATGGCATGACTGTCCACTCGTAGAGCCCTTGCTTTGTCTTGAAACCAGTCTTCCACTCATCACCTTCCTTCATTCTTACCTGGTGGTATCCACTTTTGAGGTCTATCTTGGAGAAGACCGTGGCTCCACTCAGCTCATCTAGCATGTCATCCAGTCGTGGTATTGGATGCCTATACTTGACTGTGATGTTGTTGATTGCTCGGCAGTCCACGCACATGCGCCAAGTTCCATCCTTCTTGGGCACTAGTAGCACTGGTACAGCACATGGACTGAGTCTCTCTCGAACATATCCTTTCTCCAGGAGCTCCTTGACTTGCTTCTCAAGCTCCTTGGACTCCTCTGGACTCATCCGGTAGGCTGGCCGGTTGGGCAGGGCTGCTCCAGGCACTAGATCAATCTGGTGTTCTATGCCACGTAAAGGAGGCAAGCCTGCTGGTATCTCCTCTGGAAATACATCCTGGAATTTGTTGAGGAGTGTTGCTACTTCATGAGGTAGCTCTACCTGTCCCTGTTCTATACTCAACACTTCCTTGAAAACCATTAGTAACATTAAGTCCTTCGAGGCTAAAGCTCTCCGGACATGACTAGGTTGAATAAGAAAGTTAGACTTGACAAGTTTCTTTTCCTTACTCATTTGGAGTTGTAGCTCATGTACTTGGGCAGGTGTAAGAGGAGCTAGGCTGACCTTTCTCTTGTCATGCACGAAGGTGTAGAGATTGGTTCTGCCATCATGCCTAGTCTCTTTGTCAAACTGCCATGGTCTTCCTAGCAGAAGATGGCCAGCTTGCATGGGCACCACGTCGCACACGACCTGGTCTTGGTACTTGCCCACACTGAATGGCACAGTGACTTGCTCATGAATCTTGAGCTCCACTTTGTCATCGAGCCATCTCAGTCTATATGGTCGAGGATGCCGTGTCCTCTCTAGACCTAGCTTATCAACCATATACGCACTAGCAACGTTAGTGCAAGAACCACCATCTATGATGAGGTTACATACCTTTCCTTTGATGGTGCAACGGCTGTGGAAGATGTTCTCCCCTTGGATGGTCTCTGAAGCATCCACCATTGCACTGAGGATACGTCTAGTGACCAGCACTTCCCCCACATCAGGGTACTCAATGTCACCGTACTCTCCTTCTGGTTCATTGTCCTCTTCATCTTGGGACTCATATTCTCCTGCCTCCGTAATCAGCATGACTCGGTTGTTTGGGCACTCCCTTGAGATGTGTCCACGTCCCCTACACTTGAAACAAGTTATGTCACGTGATATTTGAGGGTTAGAAGACTTACCAGGCTCTCTCTGGTCACGGGTGGGTTCAGGAGGCTTGCTCTTAAACCTTGACTCGATCTCTACGCTTTTGCCTTTGTCTATGGTCTTAGGCATGTTGCTTGGTGCCCAAGGTGCCTTAGGCTTGCTGCGGATGTCTTGGCTCTTACGTTTGATGTGCTGTTCAGCTTGCACAGATAGGTGGAACAAGTCCTTGAAGTCGTTGTAGATTTGCCTTTCCACCTTGCAGCTGATCCTTTCTTGGAGTCCATCCAAGAATTGTGCCATCAATGCTTCTTCATCATCATTGAGCTCCAATCTGTTCCTTAACCTCTCGAACTCTTCATAGTACTCCTCTACTGATCTGGTACCCTGCTTAAGAGTACGAAAACGTCGTTGCAAATCCCTATGAAAGTAAGGTGGAACATACCTTTGTCGCATGAGGTCTTTCATGTCGACCCATGAGTCTACGGGTCTCATTCTCTTCCTCCTTCTGTCAGATACCTCACGATCCCACCAGATGAGGGCATTGTCCGTGAGTTGTGCTAATGCCATTGAGACTCTCCTAGGTCCTGGTTGGTTGTAGTGATCAAAGATATGATCCATTCGCTTCTCCCAATCTAGGTAAGCCTCGGGGTCTACTTTTCCTGCAAAAGTTGGAGGAGTTAGTTTAACATCAGGATGAATTACCCGGTTATAGGTGTGTTCATCTCCATCCTCATGACGTCTAGGAGGCATTCTTCGTCTCTGGTGAAGACCATATGGCTCAAAGCCATCATCTTCTGCCTCTGGTTGCTGTGGAGGTCCTCTCGGCCTATGGTGATAGTTATGAGGTTGCGTCTCCTCATCTCCATCTGGCTGGGGTTCCTCCTGTTCGTGCTGTGTCCTAAGGTACTCAGGACCCTCAGGACGATCTGGCTCAGCTCTCACGTGCCTTATGGCCTGGAATCTTACTGGTCTCTCCACGCGCTCCAACCTTTCGCCTATGGATGCGAGTTGTGTTTGGAGTGTGGTGAACATGGCCATCATGGCTTCAGCTGCGTCTCTATTCTCTTCTCCCATGTGTGCTACAAAGAAAGAAGACAATTAGGGTGCTCCTAAATTATTAGGAGAGTTTTCTTTTTATATGTGGTTTGAAAAAATGCAAAAGGAAAAATTCTAAAGAAAGGAAATTTGAAAAAAAGGAAACTTCCTAGACAACTTGTGCTAGCTGTCCAATTCGAATTCCTTTAGTATTCTTTCTATTTTCTTTTTATTTTCTTTTTAATTTAACTTAAAATTAAAGGAAATATGATTTAAACAAAAAGGAAAACGTGCAAGACAATGCAAAAGTGAATCTAAACCCTAGTGATACACGTAGGAGGCTAGATGCACTCGGTTTGGAGTTTGGTGTTGTTTTTTTTTTATTTTTCTTGAATACGACTTAAACTAATGAAAGAACTAGAAATAAGACAAGCAAAAGGATAGAAACAACCTGGTTTAGGAGCTTTAAGCTCTGATACCAAAATGATACAAGCCTTGATTCAAGGATGTATGCGCGTGGGCTGTTTGTAGAAGATTAGGTGAGAAACTCGACCTTAGGCTTCTGGATAGAGGTTTTCTGGTTGGTAAACGATGGAAGGGTGAAGTGAACCACACGAGGGGTGATGAACCTCGTGATAAATCACAAACTTAGAGCTAGGAGGGCTGGTCTCAACTAGGTTCCAAGCGCACAAGATTCTTAGAGAGAAAGCTTGTTGGAAGAAAGTTCTACTTTATTAATATCAAAAATGTTGTCGAACTACAATGCTGGAAGGAGCCTTATTAATATGCTCGACAGCTTGACCTACTAGGGTCGACTCAAATAAGAAAAGGAAAGTTTACAAAAGTGCACAAAAGGAAAAATACAAAAGTGTATAACCGAAAAAGGACCTATTCCTAAAATGTTCTTGACTCAAAATGTAAAGCAACTAGATCCTACCCTGCAAAACAGAAAGAGGCATATATTCGAATGTAAACTTACCTTAACTCACCTCACGGCCAAGAAATGGAAGGTGGCCGTCCTTGTGGCATGCACGCGCCTTGCTCCTAGTCTTCGACTTGGAGTAGGGTTAAATATCTTTGGGCCTTGACCTCTCTTGCCACTAAAGCCCAAGTCTCTGATGTTCCTTGTGTTGTTGAGAAGCCTTTGGACTCTAATTTGCTCTTCTGGTCCATTGTCCTTAGCTGCTCTTCCTCTAGAAGCTTGTCGACCCATAAGCTGAATTTGTGGAAGAGTGCTCTTGATCTACTTATTGTCATTGCTCCTGGAGGTACCACTGGTGTAGATACTTCCTCTAAGTGCATGTCCTGGAGCTGGTAGCTCATTTGGTCCGAGTCCTCTTGTGTAGAAGTGGAAGTGTGCGTGTACTCGGCTGGATGGCCTGTACCGGCTGGATTGTGCGCGGTACTGGCTGGAATGACTTCAGGATCGGCCAAGTTGATCCCGGAGTCGGTGGTGTCATCAGGGGGACCGGCGGTGTCATTCACGTCCCCACCAAGTGTGCCAGAAGCTTGGGCCTCTCCGCCAGCGATGTTGACCGGTCTGGTCCTATAGGTCGAAGGTCCGGCGGTACTGTCTGGTCCGGCAGGCGCGCCAGATGGTCCTGCTGTCTCGGGCAAGCTTCCTGGTCGGCCAGTCTGGTCACCTGGCTGGATGTACGACCTGATGTCCTCATCAGGCTGGTAGGCATTGTCATTGATCTTCTTGATGACTTTGCATGGGCCATCAATCCTAGGCATTAGCTTGGATTTCCTTTCACTAGGAAATCTATCTTTGTGCAAATGGATCCACACCAAATCTCCTTCCTCAAATGCTAACTCCTTTCGGCCTTTATTGGCTTGTTGAGCATACATCTTGGTCTTATTTTCAATATTGAGCCGAGCCTTCTCATGAATTGTTTTTAACCAACTCAGCCTTTTTCTTTCCACCAAGGCTTGTCCTTTCACTCAAAGGTAAATGCATTAGATCCAAAGGTGAGATGGGATTGAACACATAAACAATTTTGAATGGTTAGTACTTAGAAGCAGTATGCCTAGCATGATTATATGCAAATTCAACACGAGGCAAACATTCTTTCCAATTCCTAAGATTCTTTTTAATCAAAGCTCTTAACAAAGTAGACAAGGTTCTATTAACTACTTCATTTTGTCCATCCGATTCCAGGTGACAAGTTGTGGAGAAACAAAGCTTAGTTCCTAGCTTATACCAAAATGTTTTCCAAAGGTAACTAAGAAACTTAGTGTCTCTATCTGATACTATGGTCCGAGGGATGCCATGAAGTCTAACTATCTCCTTAAAGAATAATCCGGAAATGTTAACGGCATCATCCGTCTTATGACAAGGAATAAAGTGAGCTATTTTGGAAAACCTATCAACTACAACAAACACAGAATCCTTTCCAGTCTTAGTTCTTGGCAATCCAACAACAAAATCCATAGAAATATCATGCCTCTTGCGCCTGCTCCCACTTAAATCCCACATTCTTTTTGATAATCTCAGTGAGTGGAGTTGCTATAGTGCTAAAGTCCATGACAAATCTCCAATAAAACCCAACTAGGCCATGGAAGCTCCTTACTTCCCCAACATTCTTTGGACTTGGCCACTTCTTAATCGCTTTTATCTTTTCCTCATCAACCTTAATACCATCAGTACTCACAACAAAACCTAAGAAGACAAGGTTATCTAATACCAAAAGTACATTTCTTAAGATTGGCATACAAGGTTTCCTTTCTACGCACTTCAAAAACCTTTCTGAGGTGTTCTACATGATCATCTAACATTCAATTTAAAACTAGAATGTCATCAAAGTATACTACCACAAATAACCTATGAATTCCCTAAGGACACGGTTCATCAATCTCATGAAGGTACTAGGTGCATTTTTCAAGCCAAAAGGCATCAATAACCACTCATATAAACCTTGTTTAGTTTTAAATACAGTTTTATACTCATCACCTTATTTCATCCTAATTTGGTGATAACCACTCTTAAGATCTACCTTAGAGAAGATGCCAGAACCATGCAATTCATCTAACATATCATCTAATCTAGGTATAGGATGGCGATAGTATACAGTGATATTGTTGATGGCTCTCCACATCCTCCAGCTTCCATCCTTTTTGGGACAAGCAAAACAGGTACAGCACACGGGCTCATACTTTCGCGGATATGTCCTTTTTCCATGAGTTCAGTGACTTGCTGTTGAAGCTCCTTGGTTTCCAGGGGCTTGGTTCTATAGGCTTGCTTGTTGGGAAGAGATGCTCCTGGTAGAAAGTCAATTTGGTGCTCAATTCCTCAGATTGGTGGTAAGCCTTGCGGTTGCTCTTCTGAAAACACATATTTAAATTCCTGAAAAAGAAGTTGAATTTTGCTAGGAATGTGGTGCATATATTGGTTAGTATGAAAGCATTCTTTAAACAAAAAGTGTAGGTGTGGTAAGTTACTCCCTGGGTTGGACTTAATCATAAGATTAGTCGGTTGTTTGGCTGGTGGCTTGGTTTGCGGTTTGGCGGTGCCGTCGGCATGAGGTTTGCTTTTGGGTTCGTATTGGGTTTTGTTTTTCTTAAAAGCTATCTATCTAAATGAAAATCTTGTGGGGATAAAGGTACTAAAATATGTTTCTTTCCCTTAAACTCAAATGAGTACCGATTAGTAAACCCATCATGATTAACCCTTCTATCTGATTGCCATGGTCTACCTAACAAGATGTGACCAGCATCCATGGGTAAAACATCACACAAAACCTCATCTTTATATTTGCCTATGGACAAAGGAACTAGGACCTGGTTCTCCACTTCTAGCTCACCCTCATCATTAAGCCATTGCAACTTATAGGGTTTAGACCTCTTAATAATCTCAAGTCCTAACTTCTCTACCATAATCACACTAGCTACATTGGTACAACTACCTCTATCTATGACTAAGCTACATACCTTACTCTTAACTTGATGAGGACATCAATACCAGCTCACTAGAAGCTGAGGAGGAGCCCATAAATATACCTATTATGAGACAAGCTCTAAGAACAAGATCAGGCACAAGAAACCTTAGTAAGATGTTCAACAAGTCTGTGGAAAGTCTCATAACAATCATAGAAGAGGGAGGATTCCATGAAGCTGAACTTACTAAAGAATTACAAGAAGGAGACTATGAACAAATAAAGACTACAACAATTTCACTCCTTCCAGTTTTACAAGGCTTCAGAGATACAACCTTGTTCATCATTGCTAAACAAACTTAAGAAGGAATTATAAGGAGCTACAAGAGACCAAGGTGCATATTTAAAATTCCTATGTTTCAATTAACAAGTTTATTTGCTTGTTTTTGCAAAAATGTGACTCTTAAGTTTAAGAGTCTTTTATTTGTCATTAGGTCCTAATGTCTTGTTGTTATTTTCGCTTTAGTCCTTCCATTATAATGTATTTTCAGCCCTAGAAGGCACATGCTGTTGGACTAGTATATAAAGTCCCTTCAGCATGTAATCACTTAAGTTTGTTGAAATAAAAACCTAGTTTTTCTTCCTTTGAAAGTAGCTGACGCCTCCATCCTTCTTATGTGAGAATCCTTGAAGCTTGAGTGCTCTATACTTATCACAGACCTTCCATAATCTGTGTGGCATCTCTCAATGCACCTCTTTACTTAATCCTCACTTAGATCCTCCAAAAATTATTCTACAGCCAGCTGACGGATCACCATCAGTCTGTTTATCAACCCATCATTCCCGAGTCTCTAGAAAGTGTTGTACAGCCACCTATAGTCTCTCTAGCAGTTCCCCTTGCTTGAACAAGCCCTCTTGTTCCTGCATCATATGGTATCAGAGCTTAATCGCTCCTATTCATGTTTATATACCCCCATTTTCGTTTTTACTCTGTCATTTCCTAGTTAACTTGTTGTCAAACTGCATCTCTTCATAAAACCCACTAAAATTGAACCCCTGATGAGGTCATCGGCACAACCCCTGGCCAACTGCCCGGCCCGGCCGGCCCAAGGAACACAAAGGCGGCCAAATACGTGCAAAAGGATACATGGGTGTATCTTCATGAATCCAAGCTTAACCAAGAAGCGGCCAGCCAAGACCAAACCTGGCATATAATTCTGACTCACAGAGGACACGTGGTGACATGCAGCTCACCCAAAACAAGGCCAGATCATGTCATGCACCATACATCAAATTTGGAGTTTCGAAACTTACCATATTTGGAACTTTCCTTATATGAAAGTCTCCAAACGTTTCTTTGGTGACCAGGAGACTTTTTGGTACTTCTAGGAGTTCCCTTAAGCACTTCTAGAAGCTCAAACACGCCTTGGACCAGGCGGGTCCATCTGTGCCTTCAAATGAACCGATTGGAGCCGTTTATGGCAAGTGAGATGGCCAACTGGTTTAATCACTTGCAAACCAAAACATGGCGTCCAGGAGATATTATTAAGGCCCTAAGGAAGCCCAAAATAAACCTACCATGCACCAGCCACCAGAGGATCAGGCGAATCCCTTTCCTCCAAGACTTGCCATATATGGACCGAAGTGCACTTAATGTGTTCAGATTGCAATATCTCTATTCCTTGCAACTTGGGCACGTATTGAAGACTTTCCAAAGCATCCAGGATGTACCTAGACACATTACATTCACCCCAAAGCTCTCAAGATACAAGCATATACACTTTCCTTGTTGGCCAAACTAGACATTAATGGCCAACAACCATATATTTTAAATGTAGGATTTCCTTTTCTCCTTTTTAGGTTTAGGATCATTGCTAGGAGCACTATAAGCTCAGCACGACCTCATTGTAAAGATAGACCACCATTGAAATTAAATTTGAATACAAAATATTTTCTTCAAAGCCATGTCTTTGAGTCTTGTTCTTGTTCTTTAGAAATAAAGTGTGTGATTCACTTCCTTTCTATTGAAGCCACGGCCAGGTTAGTTTGAGAGATTCAAACTCCCTTGGTTCACCTTTGATCGTGTGATTCGATCAAAACCCCCTCCTTTTAGTTCCCTTACCTGCTTAAGCCAATAGAGATTCTTGGTCTTGCGAGTCACGGTCGTACCACTTGTGAGATTGATATTCAATCTTACATCATTTGGTATCAGAGCTAAATGCTCCTATCCCAGGTTGTGTTCATCCAACCTTTATCATTTATCTTTTATGATTTTGTTTAGCTTTTTGTTATTTACATCTTATCGAAAAACCAAAAAAAAATATTTGTTCTTATTCTTCATTTTCATTGTTTCTTGTTGATTCTTCTTGTTTCTTTTGTCTCCTCTCATATAAAGCTAAAACCAACTAAAAAAATTTATTTCATGTTTACTTTTTTCGTTCATCTTAAGAAAAAGAAACCAAAAATATAAGCATCACTTATATTGTTATTTTCGAATTTAGTTAGTAGTAAAGTTAAAGAAAAAAAGAGAGATTCATAGAATATTGTTTTTCGTCCTAAATTAATTTAAAATATCAAAAACCAAAAACAATATTGTCTTTTAGTTTGCTTTAAAGTTCGTTTCCAAAAGAAACAAAAACAAAAGACTCAGAATATTTACTTGTGTCGATTTTCCTTTTACTACTACTTACGTGTTAATATCATATATTCACTAGAGTGTAGTTTCCTTATTTGTTGATTTGAAATTGATATCTCTTCTGATTGTCGTGCAAGGTACAAAATTTATTGATGGAGCACTATGATGAAGAAGAAGACACCCTGAGCATACCACAAACTGATTGTAGTCTAGACAATGACTATGATCAATGCCTAAGGACCAGCGAGTGTGACTATGCAGAAGAGTCATGGAATCAATACTATTTGGAGACTGGTTTTAGGGAAGAATCAGATGGAGAAAACCTTGAACCAGAACAACCGGACTATGACCAAGATTTGTCCGATGTAGATGATTCCTATGGATATGAGACCTGGCATGAGGACTATTCAGAATATGATTTTGACAATGAAACAGGAGTTGAAGAACTCGAACCAGAGCCACTAGACTACTATTCCAATAATAGAAGCTGGCCAAAGACAATCAAACCGTGCCACTTTGTTGTGTCAAGCCGAGTGCCAACCTACACCACTCCAACTAGATCAAGGAATTGGACTAGTAAGGTATATATTTACAATTCCAAATCTCTAACCTTTTCAGGGTATAACAAGGACCCAGATGAATACCTCCGATGGGAAACAACCATGAAACAATGGCTGGGCTCAATCAACATCCCCAAAGAAGAAAAGCTCTCATATGCCATTGATATGCTCGTTGGAGATGCCTACAATTGGTGGTTGAAGGAAAATGCACGGACCTTCTACAACAAACCAGTCCTTGATTGGGGAGACCTTAAGGCACAAATGTATAGGGAGTTTGTGAAGAAGTACCAAACACGCAGAAACATCACCACACAACTTATGCACCCAACAGCATCAAGGAGTGAGATGTCTACACCAAACATGCAACCCTTTCATAAGCCCAAGCTTGCCGACTGCTCTGAGCATAACAACGTGTTTTTAAACACCTTAGAAGGACAAAAGGTAGCTAAGCCGATGGTCAAACCAAAAATTGACCAGCAAGTTCAAAAGCCTCAAGCCAATGCACACATGAAACCATCAAAGCCATTGCTTGGAATACACGTCAAGAAAACGCCAGGTAAGTCCTCTAACAATGTGAAAACAGATGAAATTATATGCTATAGATGTCAAGAGGACACTTTGCTAAGACATGCCCAACTAGACAACTAATAACAAGCTTACAAGTAGAACTCGAAAATATTAAGCCTAAAAGTGTTAAGGCATTAAAGGAGCTTCAATTTGAAATTTCCAGTACTAGCATAATGCACTTGTCTTTGCCAAAAGTTGTTGAAACAGGTCTAACAAAGCAAGGATTCAACAAAGATCAAGAAGACCCACCTCCTACATTAAACCGATGTTCGGAATCAAGAGGAGACCATGGAGAACTTAACACCTTCGAGGCAAGGCAAAGCAACCAGCTGCAATGGAAAGGAGTAATTTCTTCCTTTCTTATCAGGGAGCAACCGCCAGATGCACTATTGCCACATCCGAACCATATAAGGGCCATAAACAGAGGTAATGCCCTAAACCAAAAAGTAAATGATGGGATTAACTTGCCTTCTCTATGTGCAGGCCAAAATGTTTTGAGGGCAAAACATTTCGAAGGGGGAGGGTATGATGAGGTCATCGGCACAACCCCCAGCCAACTGCCCGGCCCGGCCGGCCCAAGGAACACAAAGGCGACCAAATACGTGCAAAAGGATACATTGGTGTATCTTCATGAATCCAAGCTTAACCAAGAAGCGGCCAGCCAAGACCAAACCTGGCATATAATCCTGACTCACAGGACACGCGGTGACATGCAGCTCACCCAAAACAAGGCCAGATCATGTCATGCACCATACATCAAATTGGAGATTTCGAAACTTACCATATTTGGAAGTTTCCTTATATGAAAGTCTCCAAACGTTTCTTTGGCGACCAGGAGACTTTTTGGTACTTCTAGGAGTTCCCTTAAGAACTTCTAGAAGCTCAAACATGCCTTGGACTAGGCGGGTCCATCCGTGCCTTCAAATGAACCGATTGGAGCCGTTTATGGCAAGTGAGATGGCCAACTGGTTTAATCACTTGCAAACCAAAACATGGCGTCCAGGAGATATTATTAAGGCCCTAAGTAAGCCCAGAATAAACCTACCATGCACCAGCCACCAGAGGATTAGGCCAATCCCTTTCCTCCAAGACTTTCCATATATGGAGCGAAGTGCACTTAATGTGTTCAGATTGCAACATCTCTATTCCTTGCAACTTGGGCACGTATTGATGACTTTCCAAAGCATCCATGATGTACCCAGACACATTACATTCGCCCCAAAGCTCTCAAGATACAAGCATATACACTTTCCTTGTTGGCCAAACTAGACATTAATGGCCAACAGCCATATATTTTAAATCTAGGATTTCCTTTTCTCCTTTTTAGGTTTAGGATCAATGCTAGGAGCACTATATAAGCTCAGCACGACCTCATTGTAAAGATAGACCACCATTGAAATTAAATTTGAATACAAAGTATTTTCTTCAAAGCCTTGTCTTTGAGTCTTGTTCTTGTTCTTTAGAAATAGAGTGTGTGATTCACTTCCTTTCTATTGAAGCCACGGCCAGGTTAGTTTGAGAGATTCAAACTCCCTTGGTTCACCTTTGATCGTGTGATTCGATCAAAACCCCCTCCTTTTAGTTCCCTTACCCGCTTAAGCCAAGAGAGATTCTTGGTCTTGCGAGTCACGGCCGTACCACTTGTGAGATTGATATTCAATCTTACATCAACCCCCAATCTGTTGTTTTTGTGTGTTAAAAGCCAGTAACATCATTAGTTGTTGATAGCTTATGTTGCTGCAACTAGATCTGTCGATTTTCAGTTGTGTTGATTATGTCTATTCGACCTCCTTGCTGGTGCAACTAGATATGTCAATTTTTAGTTGTTTTTGATTATGTCTATTTGACTTCCTTTGCTGCTGCATCTAGATTTGTCAATTTTTCAGTTGTTTTGATTGCATCTAATCAACTTCCTTTGCTGCTCCAACTAGTTCTGTCCATTTTAAGTTGTTTTTGATTGTAAAGCTCACGGCACCAACCTTTGTTGGAAAGGTTAATCCAAATGCCTACCTTGATTGAGAAAGGCGTATGGAATACATATTTGAGTATTACAACTACTCAGATCAGAGAGAAAGTGTCTATAGCAGCTGCTCAACTCACTGAAAGAGCTCTAGCTTGGTGGACAGAGATGTGTCTAAAAGAAGAAGACATACACATGGTCAGAACACTACTTGGGAAGACATGAGGTTCCAACTAAGGAGGAGATATGTCTCTGCATACTACTACAGAGAGTTGCAGAAGAAATTTAGAAAACTTACTCAAGGTTCTAAATCTGTTGAAAAATACTTTGATAAGTTTGAAATGGTTAGAAACAGGTTGGAGAGCGAAGATTCAGAAGAAACTTTGATGGCTCAATTCCTAGATGGTTTGCAAGATCGAATTGCTAGAAAAGTGGAGAGACAAACCTATCATGATTTGGACGAGTTGTTGCATCTTTCAGTTCAGGCCGAGCAACACATAAAAAGGAATACTATCTCACCAAATCGTAGCAAGTATACCTGGAATCAACATTCTCAAAAGGCTCTGGACAAAGGAAAGGCCATCAACATAGAATCCAGATTCAAGAAATACATTGCTGAAACGTCTAAAAACAACAAACCAGAGCAAGGTAACATTCCAACTCAAAGATCTCGTGACATAACCTGTTTTAAATGTCATGGAAAAGGCCACTATGCAAGAGAATTCCCAAACCAGAGAGTTATGATCCTTAAATCAAATGGCGAATATGAAGCTCAAGATGAAGAGGAGTATGAACCAGAAAACTCCAAGGAAGAAGTTTTGGACTAACCTGATAACGGACAGCTTCTAGTTACAATAAGATCTCTTAGTACTCTTTTTGAACCAGAAACTATACAAAGAGAAAATATTTTCCATTCTCGGTGCACACTATATTATAAGGTATGTAGCTTGATCATAGATGTGGTTCTTGTACTAACGTAACCTGAAAGAATTTGGTTGATAAGCTAAGGTTAAAAACCACAAAGCATCCTCGACCATACAAGCTGAAATGGCTGAACGATGAAACTGAGCTAAAAATCGCTGAACAAGTCACCATACCAATAAGCATAGGCAAGTATGCAGATCAAGTTGTGTGTGATGTGGTGTCTATGCAAGCTGGACATCTACTTCTTGGTCGTCCATGGAAATTTGACAAAGAAGCATTACACAATAGACGCACCAATCACTATACTTTCATGCACAATAACAAGAAACATAGCTTAGCACCTTTAACTCCACAAGAAGTGCATGAGATGCCCCAATCACTATACCTTCATGCACAATAACAAGAAATATAGCTTAGCACCTTTAACTCCACAAGAAGTGCATGAGATGTAACGAACTATGTCCAAAGGAGAAAAGCTAAATAAAACTAACCTTTAACACCTGCCACTGTTTTGAAATCTCTTGATTCTAAAGAACAGATGCTACTAATGATCTTTAAAGAAGTGTTGTTTTCAGGACAAGAAAAGGAGGAATTCCCTGCTACTGTTCTAGAGCTTCTTGACAAATTCACTGATGTTTTTCCAGAAGAGATACCACAAGGATTGTCACCTATAAGAGGAATCGACCATCAGATTGATCTTGTTCCTGGAGCACCATTGCCAAACCGAGCTACCTATAGAGTGAATCCAGAAGAAGCAAAGGAGCTGGAAAGACAAATACAAGACTTAATGTCTAAGGGCTATATCCGAAAAAGTCTAAGCCCATGTGATGTTCCTGTTCTCCTAGTGCCTAAGTAACCTGGAGAATGTGTGTTGATTATAGAACAATCAATAATATCACTTTCAAATACCGACATCCAATTCCAAGACCTGATGACAAGCTAGATGAACTCAATGGAGCAACTATCTTCTCAAAAATTGATCTAAGAAGTGGATATCATCAGGTGAGAATGAAAGAAGGTGATGAATGGAAGACAACGTTTAAAACCAAACAAGGATTGTATGAATGGCTAGTCATGCCATTTGGACTTACAAACGCTCCAAGTACTTTCATGAGACTCATGAACCACTGCCTAAGAGCATTTATCTGTAAGTTCATAGTAGTTTATTTTGATGACATTCTAATCTATAGCTCTCATCTTGAAGATCACTTATGACATCTTGAACAGGTATTTGAAACGCTTAAGGCTGAAAACTTTTATGCTAACCTTAAGAAATGTACTTTCTGCACTGATCAAGTTGTATTCCTAGGATTTGTTGTAAGTTCTCAGGACTTAAAGGTCGATGAAGAAAAGATCAAAGCAATTCAAGATTGGCCAACCCCAACAACAATCGGACATGTGAAGAGTTTCCATGGATTGGCTAGTTTCTATAGAAGATTTGTCAAGGACTTTAGTACTATTGCTGCACCCCTCACTTCAGTAATTAAGAAGAATATGGAATTCAAATGGGGACCAGCACAAGAGAAGGCATTCAACAAGCTGAAAGATAGCCTCACACATGCGCCTATTTTGGTACTTCCTAACTTTGATAAACCCGTTGAAATTGAATGTGATGCTTCGGGAACAGGTATAGGAGCTGTCCTAATGCAATAAGGAAAACTAGTGGCTTACTTCAGTGAGAAACTTAGTGGAGCTTCACTTAACTATCCCACATATGATAAAGAGCTCTATGCTTTGGTAAGGTCTCTTGAAACTTGGAAACATTACCTAATGTCAAAGGAGTTTGTTATTCATATAGATCATGAGAAGCTCACGCATTTAAGAGGACAAACTATGCTTAAGCAGAGGCATGCAAAGTGGCTTGAGTTTGTGAAGACTTTTCCCTATGTGATCAAATATAAGAAAGGTAAAGATAACGTTGTGGCTGATGATTTATCAAGGAGACATGCTCATCAGCACAATGGAAGCTAAGATTATGGGATTTGAACACATCAAGGCAATGTATGAGACTGATATAGATTTTCAAGAAATATTTAAGGAGACCAACAAGGCTGCATCAGGTATGTTTTATCAACATGATGGATTTTTGTTTAAGGAAAACCGTCTTTGTATTTCTCAGGGATCAATGAGAGAACTATTGATCGAGGAAGCTCATGGAGGAGGAATCATGAGACATTTTGGCCGAGATAAGACATTGAGTGTACTTATGGAACATTTCTACTGGCCACATCTAAAACGAGATGTTGAAAGATTCTGTGCTAAGTGCATCACTTGCTTGAAATAAAAATCCATGTCACACCCCTATGGTTGTTAAATGCCTTTTCCCAGTCCTAACTTACCTTGGGCAGATATCTTTATTGACTTTGTCTTAGGTGCCGAAGATCAATCACAAGGATTCTATCTTTGTAGTTGTAGACAGGTTCTCAAAGATGGCTCATTTTATACCATGTAACAAGACTAATGATGCTACGCAAATACCTGATCTTTTATTTAAAGAAGTAGTGCGCCTAAATGATATATTTTTTCTAAGTCATTTCTGGAAGACATTCTGGAAAAAGTTGGGAAGTAAGCTGCTCTTCTCAACTACTTGCCACCCATAGAACGTTGGTCAGACAGAGGTAGTAAACCGAACTCTTTCAACATTGTTGAGAGCCACGGTCGGTAAGAATCTAAGAAACTGGTTGTCTTACTTACCTTACATTGAGTTTGATTATAATCATGTTAAACATTCAGCAATTAAACTTTCTCCTTTTGAAGTGGTTTATGGATTTACTACTACTACCCCACTGGACCTTATACCTTTACCTCAAGATGTTATCTCTAGTGAAGGAGAAACCAGGGCAGATTATGTTAAGAAGATTCATCAAAAGGTCAAGGAGAACTTGGAAAAGAGAACCGAGCAGTACAAAAGAAATGCAAACACCGAAAACACATATCAGTTGAACCAGAAGATTGGGTCCGGTTGCACATGAGACATGAAAGATTCTCCAACCAAAGGAAATCCAAGCTTTCCACAAGAGGAGATGGTCCTTTTCGTGTTTTGGAGTAGACCAACAACAATGCCTATAAGCTTCAGCTGCCAGGTGAGATTACCATATCTCCTACTTTTAATATTACTGATCTTGCTCCTTTTCATGCAGATGCCCCTTTTCTGAGGACAGAACCTTTTCAAGAGGGAGGAGATGATGATGACATCAATACCAGCTCACTAGAATTTGAGGAAGAGCCCATTAATATACCTATTATGAGACAAGCTCCAAGAACAAGATCAGGCACAAGAAAGCTAAGTAAGATGTTCAACAAGTATGTGGAGAGTCTCATAACAATCATAGAAGAGGGAGGATTCCATGAAACTTAACTTACTAAAGAATTACAAGAAGGAGACTATGAACAACTAAAGACTACAATAATTTCACTCCTTCTATTTTTACAAGGCTTCAGAGATACAACCTTGTTCATCATTGATAAACAAACATAAGAAGGCATTATAAGAAGCTACAAGAGACCAAGGTGCGTATTTAAAATTCCTATAATTCAATTAACAAGTTTATTTGCTTGTGTGTTGCAGGAATGTGACTATTAAATTTAAGAGTCTTTTATTTGTCATTAGGTCCTAATGTCTTGTTGTTATTTGCGTGTTAGTCATTCCATTATAATGTACTTTCAGCCCTAGAAGGCACCTGCTGGTAGAGTAGTATATAAAGTCCCTTCTCAGCATGTAATCACTTAAGTTTTATGATATAAAAACCTAGTTTTCCTTCCTTTGAAAGGAGCTGACGCCTCCAGCCTTTTTGTGTGATAATCCTTGAAGCTTGAGTGCTCTAGACTTATCACAGACCTTACATAATCTGTGTGAAATTTCTCGATCCACCGCTCTACTTAATCCTCACTTTGATCCTCCAGAAAGTGCTCTACAGCCAGCTGAAGGGTCACCATTAATCTGTTCATCAACCTGATGAGGACATCAGGTCGTATGTCCAGCCAGGAGACCAGACTGGCCAACCAGGAAGCTTGCCCAAGACAGCCGGGCCATCTGGCACGTCTGCCGGCCCAAGCGGTACTGCCGGACCCTCAACCAATAGGACCAGACCGATCAGCATTGCTGGCGGAGAGGCCCAAGCTTTTGGAACACTTGGTGGCGATGTGGATGACACCGCCGGTCCCCTTGGTGACGCCGCCGACTCTGGGATAACCTTGGCCGGTCCTGAAGGCATTCCGGCCAGTACCTCGCACGGTCCAGCCGGTACAGCCGATCCAGCTGAGTACACGAGCATTTCAACTTCTACACAAGGAAACTCGGACCAGATAAGCTACTAGCTTCAGGACATGCATCTAGAGGAAGTCTCCATACCAGTAGTGCCACCAGGAGCAATGACAAGGAGCAGATCAAGAGCACTCTTCCACAAGTTCAGCTTATGGGTCACAGGCTCCTAGAGGCAGATCGACTAAGGACAATGGGCCAGAAGTGCAAAGAAGAGTCCAAAGGCTTCTCAACAATGCAAGGGACTTCAGAGACTTGGGCTTTAGTGGCAAGAGAGGTCAGGGCCCAAAGATTCCTAACCCTACTCCAAGTCGAAGACTAGGAGCAAGGCGCGTGCATGCCACAAGGACGGCCACCTTCCATTTCTTGGCCGTGAGGTAAGTAAGGTAAGTTTTCAATACGAATATTTGCCTCTTTCTGTTTTGCAGGGTAGGATCTAGTATATTTACATTTTTTTTTAGTCAAAGACATTTTAGGAATAGGTCCTTTTTCGGTTATGCACTTTTGTACATTTTCCATTTGTGCACTTTTGTAATCTTTCCTTTTCTTTCTTTGAGTCGACCCTAGAAGGTCAAGCTGTCGAGCATATTAATAAGGCTCCTTCCAGCATTGTAGTTCGACAACATTTTTGATATTAATAAAGTAGAACTTTCTTCCAACAAGCTTTCTCTCTAAGAATCTTGTGCGCTTGGAACCTAGTTGAGACCAGCCCTCCTAGCTCTAAGTTTGTGATTTATCACGAGGTTCATCACCCCTCGTGTGGTTCACTTCACCCTTCCATCGAATACCAACCCAAAAACCCCTATCCAAGAAGTCTAAGGTCGAGTTTCTCACCTAACCTTCTCCAAACAGCCCACACGCATATAAGCCTTGAATCGAGTCTTGTATCACAACCCATGACTCCTGAGTCTCTAGAAAGTGCTGTACAGCCAGCTAGAACCTCTCCAGCAGTTCCCCTTGCTGGAACAAGCCCTCTTGTTCCTGCATCATAACTAGACAGTGAGTGTGGAATAGGTTCTCCCTTTGCTCATTCTTTTCTGTCCTAGTTTGTAAGTTTAGAGTTCTCCTAGTGACTAAGAGTTGTCCATCATGGGGCATGTCTACATTTTCTTCCAAGGACTCAGCATCCGAATGGTCATCCTCTGATTCTACCTCACCATTAGCCCTAATAACTATGGTTCTATTATTGGTACATTTCCTAGAGTAGTGACCAAAGCCCTTACACTTAAAACACTGAATTTCCCTAGTTTTGGTGCTAGAACCCATATCCATTCCCTTAAGTTTCGAATCTTCTACCTAAGGTTTAGTGAAAGGCTTGTAATCTTTGCTAGACTAATCCTCCTTAGATTGGCTAAACCTAGTAGAACTAAATCCGGGTTTAGAGTTTTTCCTCTTAAGTTGTTTTCTGAACATGATAGCCTTATGGAGAAGTTCTTCTATTCCAACATAATGGTGACCCTCTAGCCTATCTATGATTTCCCGATTAAGGCCACCCATAAACCTAGCCACAGTGGCTTCCCTATCCTCTTGAACATCATCCCTAAGCAATAAGGTTTCCATCTCCTTAAAGTACTCCTCTATGGTTCTAGATCTTTGAGATAGGTTTCTAAGCTTAAAGTGAAGTTCCCTATGGCAGTGGCTACGTATAAAACTTTTCCTCATGATTACTTTCATCTGGTTCCTCGAATCTATAGGCAAATCCCCAGCCCTTCTCCTAGAACTAACTAATTGATCCCACCAACTTAAGGCATAATCTTTAAAAGCAGTTGGTGCTACTCTAACCTTACTATCCTGGGTGTATATCCTCCAATAAAAGACTATTCTATCCTCTTTTCCCACTCTAGATACTTCTCAGGGTCATTGGGTCCATGGAAAGAGAAAAATTGAATTTAAGGCAAGCCAAGGGGTCGCAAGGATTGGGTTGGTTATTCTATGTGGTTGGACGTCTCTTGGACGCCTTCTCCTAGGGTGTTGTGACCTAGATGAGTGACTATAGTATTGCTCAGTATCAGAAGGTGGCTGGTTTATCCTAAGTCTGTAATTGATGGATCTTTCTATTTCAGCTCTCATGGTTGCCATACTTTCATCCATCATGGCTTTAAAGAAATCAAGGAGTTGTTTGTTGGAGTTTGAGGATTCTTCTCCATTATTGCTGGTTCCTATCATGGTACCTGATGAGGTCATCGGCACAACCCCTGGCCAACTTCCCGGCCCGGCCGGCCCAAGGAACACAAAGGCTGCCAAATAGGTGCAAAAGGATACATGGGTGTATCTTCATGAATCCAAGCTTAACCAAGAAGCGGCCAGCCAAGACCAAATCTGTCCTATAATCCTGACTCGCAGAGGATACGCAGCGACATGGAGCTCACCCCAAACAAGGCGAGATCAAGTCATGCACCATACATCAAATTGGAGTTTTCGAAACTTACCATATCTGGAACTTTCCTTATATGAAAGTCTCCAAACGTTTCTTTGGCGACCAGGAGATTTTTTGGTACTTCTAGGAGCTCCCTTAAGCACTTCTAGAAGTTCAAACACGCCTTGGACCAGGCGGGTCCATCCGTGCGTTCAAATGAACCGATTGGAGCCGTTTATGGCAAGGGAGATGGCCAACTGGTTTAATCACTTGCAAACCAAAACATGGCGTCCAGGAGATATTATTAAGGGCCTAAGGAAGCCCAAAATAAACCTACCATGCATCCGCCACCAGAGGATCAGGCGAATCCCTTTCCTCCAAGACTTGCCATATATGGACCGAAGTGCACTTAATGTGTTCAGATTGCAATATCTCTATTCCTTGCAACTTGGGCACGTATTGAAGACTTTCCAAAGAATCCATGATGTACCTAGACACATTATATTCACCCCAAAGGTCTCAAGATACAATAATATACACTTTCCTTGTTGGCCAAACTAGACATTAATGACCAACAGCCATATATTTTAAATGTATGTTTTCCTTTTCTCCTTTTTAGGTTTAGGACCATTGCTAGGAGCACTATATAAGCTCAGCACGACCTCATTGTAAATATAGACCCCTATTGAAGTAAAAGTTGAATACACAATATTTTCTTCAAAGCCTTGTCTTTGAACTTGTTCTTATTCTTTAGAAACTAAGTGTGTGATTCACTTCCATTCTATTGAAGCCACGGCCAGGTTGGTTTGAGAGATTCAAACTCAATTGGTTAACCTTTGATCGTGTGATTCGATCAAAACCCCCCGTCTTTTAGTTCCCTTGCCCACTTAAGACAAGAAAGATTCTAGGCCTTGCGAGTCACGACCGTACCGCTTGTGAGATTGATACTCAATCTTACATCATTTGGTATAAGAGCTAAAAGCTCCTATCTCAGGTTGTGTTAATCCAACCTTTATCCTTTATTTTTTATGCTTTTGTTTTGCATTTTTCTTATTTACATCTTATCAAAAAAACCAAATAAAAATATTTGTTTTTATTTTTCATTTGCATTGTTTCTTGTTGATTCTTGTTGTTTTTTTTGTTTGCTCTCATATAAATTTAAAACCAACTCAAAAAAATTGTATTTCATGTTTACTTAATTTCGTTCATCATAAGAAAGAAAAAACCAAAAATATAAACATCACTCATTTTGTTATTTTCGAATTTTGTTACTAGTAAAGTTAAAAAAAATGATTCATTGAATATTGTTTTTTCGTCCTAAATTAATTTAAAATATCAAAAACCAAAAATAAATATTGTCTTTTAGTTTGCTTTAAAGTTAGTTTCCAAAAGAAACAAAAACAAAAACCTCAAAATATTTACTTGTATCAATTTTCCTTTTACTACTACTTATGTGTTAATATCATATATTCACTAGAGTGTAGTTTCCTTATTTGTTGATTTGGGCCTGATATCTCTTCTTATTGTTGTGCAAAGTACAAAATTTAATGATGGAGCACTATGATGAAGAAGAAGACACCATGAGCATACCACAAACTGATTGTAGTCTAGGCAACGACTATGATCAATGCCTAAGCACCAGCGAGTGTGACTATGCAGAAGAGTCATGGAATCAAGACTATTTGGAGACTGATTTTAGGAAGAATCAGATGGAGAAAACCTTGAACCATGACCACTGGACTATGACCAAAACTTGTCCAACGTAGATGATTCTAATGGATATGAGACATGGCAGGAAGACTATTCAGAATATCATTTTGACAATGAAACAGAAGTTGAAGAACTCAAACCAGAACCACCAGACTACTATTCCACTGACAGAAGCTGGTCAAAGAAAATTACATCTCGCCACTTCGTTGTGTCAAGCCGAGTGCCAACCTACACCACTCCAACTAGATCAAGAAATCAGACCAGTAAGGTATATATTTACAATTCCAAATCTCTAACCTTTTCAGGGTATAACAAGGACCCAGATGAATACCTCTGATGGGAAACAACCATGAAACAATGGCTGCGCTCAAACAACATCCCCAAAGAGGAGAAGCTTTCATATGCCGTTGATATGCTCATTGGAGATGCCTACAATTGGTGGTTAAAGGAAAATGCACGGACCTTCTACAACAAACCAGTCCTTGATTGGGGAGACCTTAAGGCACGAATGTATAGGGAGTTTGTAAAGAAGTACCAAACACACAGAAACATCACCACACAACCTATGCACCCAACAACATCAAGGAGTGAGATGTCTACACCAAACATGCAGCCCTTTCATAAGCCCAAGCTTGCCTACTGCTCTGAGAATAACAACGTGGTTTCAAACACCTAGAAGGAAAAAAGGTAGCTAAGCCGATGGTCAAACCAAAAATTGACCAGCAAGTTCAAAAGCCTCAAGCCATAGCACACATGAAACCATCAAAGCCATTTCTTGGAATAAACGTTAAGGAAACACAAGGTATGTCCTCAAACAATATTAAAACAGATGAAATTATATGCCATAGATGTCAAGAAAGTGGACACTTTGCTAAGACATGCCCAACTAGACAACCAATAACAAGCTTACAAGTAGAACGCGAAAATGTGAAGCCTAAAAGTGTTAAAGCAATACAGGAGCTTCAATTTGAAATTTCCAGTACTAGCATAATGCACTTGTCTTTGCCAAAGGTTGCTGAAACAGGTCAAATAAAGCAAGAATTCATCAAAGATCAAGAAGACCCACCTCCTACATTAAACCAATGTTCGGAATCAAGAGGAGACCGTGGAGAACGCATCACCTTGGAGGCAAAGCAAAGCCACCAGCTGCTATGGAAAGGAGTAATTTCTTCCTTTCTTATCACGGAGCAACCGCCAGATGCACCATGGCAAAATCCAAACCATATAAGGGCCATAAACCGAGGTAATACCCTAAACCCACAAGTAAATCAAGGCATTAACTTGCCTTCTCTATGTGCAGGCCAAACTGTTTTGAGGGCAAAACATTTCGAATGGGGAGGGTATGATGAGGTCATCGGCACAACCCCTGGCCAACTTCCCGGCCCGGCCGGCCCAAGGAACACAAAGGCTGCCAAATAGGTGCAAAAGGATACATGGGTGTATCTTCATGAATCCAAGCTTAACCAAGAAGCGGCCAGCCAAGACCAAATCTGGCCTATAATCCTGACTCGCAGAGGACACGCGGCGACATGGAGCTCACCCCAAACAAGGTGAGATCAAGTCATGCACCATACATCAAATTGGAGTTTTCGAAACTTACCATATCTGGAACTTTCCTTGTATGAAAGTCTCCAAACGTTTCTTTGGCGACCAGGAGAGTTTTTGGTACTTCTAGGAGCTCCCTTAAGCAGTTCTAGAAGTTCAAACACGCCTTGGACCAGGCGGGTCCATCCGTGCCTTCAAATGAACCGATTGGAGCCGTTTATGGTAAGTGAGATGGCCAACTGGTTTAATCACTTGCTAACCAAAACATGGCGTGCAAGAGATATTATTAAGGCCCTAAGGAAGCCCAAAATAAACCTACCATGCACCAGCCACCAGAGGATCAGGCGAATCCCTTTCCTCTAAGACTTGCCATATATGGACCGAAGTGCACTTAATGTGTTCAGATTGCAATATCTCTATTCCTTGCAACTTGGGCATGTATTGAAGACTTTCCAAAGCATCCAGGATGTACCTAGACACATTAAATTCGCCCCAAAACTCTCAAGATACAAGCATATACACTTTTCTTGTTGGCCAAACTAGACATTAATGGCCAACAACCATATATCTTAAATGTATGATTGCCTTTTCTCCTTTTTAGGTTTAGGACCCTTGCTAGGAGCACTATATAAGCTCAGCACGACCTCATTGTAAATATAGACCACTATTGAAGTAAAAGTTGAATACACAGTATTTTCTTCAAAGCCTTGTCTTTGAACTTGTTCTTATTCTTTAGAAACTAAGTGTGTGATTCACTTCCTTTCTATTGAAGCCACGGCCAGGTTAGTTTGAGAGATTCAAACTCACTTGGTTAACCTTCTATCGTGTGATTCGATCAAAACTCCCCGTCTTTTAGTTCCCTTGCCCGCTTAAGACAAGAGAGATTCTAGGCCTCGCGAGTCACAGCCGTACCGCTTGTGAGATTGATACTCAATCTTACATCAGTACCTGACAAATTCAGACAGCTAAACAAGTAAAAGGTTCAAAGTAAAACAGAGAAACTGAAACAACAATTCGCTGAAACAAAGACACAAGAACACAGACAAACCCTAGCAAAGCATGTTCTAGACCCTTTGAACTCCGGTTTTGAAATGGGTGAGTCTAACAACTTTAGATTCGTTTTGAAACATTTTTAATTGGTATTACTGGTTCTATTAAGTGTTAAGTAGAAGTTTCATTCAGGTTTTATACTCTAAAATATTCAAACAAAAGGTGATAAACTCGGATTAACAAAAACAGTTTCTTAGAACCTCAACGGTGCCGATTTGGTGTTTTACAAGTTTTGTCCTTTAGAAATCGGTTTTAAACTATTTTCAAGTTAATTTCCAGGTTCTTAAAAGATCTAAGATCAAGTTAAAACAAGAAAAAAAACCAGAAACATTTTAAAACAAATCGCAAAAAGAAGGCGAACAAAACGTTTTTGCAAGAATACGAAAGGGTGCAAACGGATTTATAGAGATACAACCTGGTTTGGAGTAGGCTCTGATACCACTTGATGTGATCCTGATGATGATCAAGCCCCTGATGAACTCCAAATGGTTGTGGAAGAGTGGATGAATTGATTGAAGTTGCGGAATGGGTGAAACGATGGTGTAACTCTCGGATGTGTGAGCTCTTAAGTGGATGGATCCGAGAACAAGGGGAAATAGATTATACTTCTCAAGCATGGTGGAAAATCCTTGGACTATCTGCCTGCTCAGTGTGAATGACAAAGGCCATGTACGTTGGGCAAGGGGTGAATCAAATTTAAACGTCCAAGGGTGATGAAGATCTCTTAGACTTTCAGCTCTTGAGAGTAATGAGAAAGTGTTCTAAAATTCCTTATTCAAGAGGATGATCAAACGAGTTCAAGAAGGAGATTTGCTATTAAAATGTTTGATGATTCAGAAAGAAGGATAAAAGAGAGTACTTATAGTAGTCTAAAATTGAAAATGACTCCTTAAAATTCTACCAAAACATTAAAAGAAATATTTTGGGAATTACAAAGAAAACTAAGACTGAAAGTATGTGATAACTCCAAACACTCAAATTCAAGAAACTATATCTTTTATTTCACTAGAATCTTGTTAAGTTAATTTTACAATTACACTTAACTTTGGACTTTTAAGCAACTCTACTCTTCCTAGATTGCAACCAAACAATTTCTAGTCTACCCAAAGATATATTTCTAACCTCTGTCTTAATTGCTTCAACGAAAAGTTCTTTTGCTTGAACGACTCAGACCAGAACACACAACCCTTTTCTGAAAACCGTCAGAAAACTCTATCTCTCTCAAATCTCGAAAAGACACTCCCCAAAAGCTTGAGAAAGACTCAAAAACGTAAGCCCCTTCAAATACATGAATTGAATATTGATTATTTACAAGTCTTCCATTTTTTTAACCAAAACACTTCAAGGAATATTTCCCAATATTACTTGATGTTGTTTCCTTTTTGCCTTCATTCAACGCATATCCCCTCCTGGATGTTGATTCTGTTTTTTCAGCCAGTTGGTCTGTTGCATTTATGGTGATGCACGTTTCGTTTTCTTTTAGATGTGCTTCATACATCTTCAAAGACAAAGACTAAGAAGTAAATAATGTTTTCACTTGATTCTTCCTCTCTTATTTCGTGGATGATGAGATAGAATTGGCCTTGATTCACCAAGAGGCTATGGTAAAGAACCTTGGGCTTTCTTCATTAAAAACCTATCTTAGAAAACCCATTGGGACAAAACTAATAATAGAGAAAAAGAGTACAATCCGAGGCACCTCTCTTGGTGAGGTTTAGGTGGATTGAATCACAACCAATGTGGTTGGAATAGCACACACTAAATTGGACTGAATGGTGTTGAGAAGGTGCTGTATTGTTGTCTTAAGTTTGGCTTGCTTGGATCGTGTAAGGGGGCCATTGAAGAATTGTAGGCTTTCACGTCCAATATCCTCGGGTTCTAGCTGCTCCTTAGCATCTATAGTGGCTTATTCATCCTCTGGTTCAAGCTGCTCCTTAAGCTGTGGTTCCTTGCTGGCCATGATCACATCATGATCTGAGCATAAAAATGTGTTTTCAAACACCTTAGAAGGAAAAAGTAGCTAAGCCGATGGTCCAACCCAAAATTGACCAGCAAGTTCCAAAGCCTAAAGCCGTAGCACACCTGCAACCATCAAAGCCATTGCATTAACTACATGACAAAGAAAAATCAGGTAAGTCCTATGACTATTTGAAATTAGATGAAATTATGTGCTATTGATTTCAAGAAAGAGTACACTATGCTAAGACCAGCCCAACTAGAAAAGTAATAAAAACCTTGCTAGTGGAACCCAAAAATGTTAAGCCTAAAAGTATTAAGGCAATAGAGGAGTCTGAATTTGAAAATTACAGTACTATTATAATGTAGTTGTATTTGCTAAAGGTTGTTGAAACAGGTCTAGGTACACAAAGATCTAACAAAGTCCAAGAAGAGACACCTTCTACACTAAACCGATGTTTGGAACAAAGAGGAGACCATGGAGAATCGAATACCTTGAACGCCAAGAAAAAAAACCAGCTGCCACGGAAAGTAGTAATTGCTTCCTTTCTTATTAAGGACCAACCGTCAGATACACAATGGCCACATCCGAACCATATGAAGGCCATAAACCGAGGTAATGCCCTAAATCATCAAGTGAAACAAGGTATTAACTTGCATTCTCTAAGTGTAGGCTAAAATGTTTTGAGGGAAAAACCTTTTGAAGGAGGGTATTATGTGGTCATCACCCCAACCCCCGGCCAACAGGATAGCCCGGTCGGCCCAAGAAACACAAAGGCGACCAAATACGAGCAAAAACATAGGTGTATCTTCAAGAATCCAATCCAAACCAAGAACCATCCAGCCAAGAAAGAACCTGGCCTATAATCCTAACTCACATAGGAGACGCAGATGCATGGAACTCATCCCAAACCAGGCCATACCTAGTCATGCACAATTCATCAATTTGGTGTTGCTGAAACTTGGAATTTTCCTTATATGAAAGTCTCCAAACATTTCTTTGGAGATCAGGAGAGTTTTGGTACTTCTAGGAGCTTCCTTAAGCCCTTATAGAAGCCCAAACACGCCTTGAACAAGGCGGGTTAACCCGCACCTTCAAATGAACCGATTGGAGCCATTTATGGCAAGTGAGATGACCAACCAGTTTAATCACTTGCAAACCAAAATATGGCGTCCAGAAGAGATTATTAAGGCCCTAAGGAAGCCCAAAACTAACCTCCCATTTACCAGCCACCATAGGATCAGGAGGATCCCTCTTCTTTAAGTCTTGCCATATATGGACCCAAGTGCACGTACTGTGTTCAGATTGCAACATCTCTATTCCTTGTAACTTGGGCACGTTTAAAAATCTTTCCATAACATCTAGAATATACCTAAACACCTTATATTCGTCCCTAAGCTCTCAAGATACAAGCATCTACACTTTCCATGTTGGCCAAACTAGACATAATGGCCAACAACCATATACCTCAAATGTATGATTTCTTTTTATCGTTTTAGACCTTATGACCGTTGTTATGAGCTCTATATAAGCTCAGCACGACCTCATTGTAAAAACATACCACCATTGAAATAAAAAGTTAAATAAAAAGTATTTCTTCAAAGCCTTGTATTTGAATCTTGTTCTTGTTCTTTAGAAACTAAGTGTGTGATTCACTTCCTTTCTATTGAACCCACGGCATGGACATTTTGAGAGATTCAGAATCCCTTGGTTTACCTTTGATCGTGTAATTTGATCAAAACCCCCACCATTTAGTTCCCTTGTCCACTTAAGCCAAGAGAGATTCTCCGTCTTGCATGCGAGTCACGGCCGAACGGCTTGTGAGATTGATACTCAATCTTACATCAGCTCCACTCAAATAAAGAACAATCCAAAAAATGTGTGGGCCTAACCTAGATGGCTGAAAAATTTTGGATTGGTAATGCGATGAGTTTGAGATGGCTAATGATACAGTTTTGTGGTCGTGATTGCTTCCACTTGAGAAAAACGTCCGAAAATGCATCAACATATCAAAATTTGAAGTTAAAAACCGTTTTGTGGTTTTTGTACTATTGGCACATCAGAGATATTTTAGAGAGCTTTTTGAAAGGGTATTGTCGGCCATGTAGATGATTGTGGGGAAAAATTTATGGCATTTTCGAAAAACGGTGTTATGCGATAGACAAATAAAAAATCGAATGAATGAAAGAAAGTGTGCAACACAAGGCTTTCCCAGGAGGTCACCTATCCCAGTACTATCCTCGCCCAAGAACATTTAACTACAGAGTTCTGTTGGGCTCCAATAGATTAGTGCTGGTATGATCGCACCGAGTAGTACATGTCATGCAATCGTATATATGCTCTTTATCCACTTTTCGCAGAGATTCTTCGTGAGCTCCACTCAACAAAGAACAATCCAAGCGATGTATGGGCCTAACCTAGATGGTTGAAATGTTTTGGATCGACGATGTGATTAGTTTGAGCTGGTCGATAATACGGTTTTGAGGTTGTGACTGCTTTCGCCCGAGAAAAATGTCCGAAAATGCGTCAAAATGAGGTTGTGAGGTCTTGATTGCTTCGGCCTGAGAATAATGTCGGAAAGAGCGTTTCATCAAAATTTGGCATCGAAAACAGACCCAATGTGATACAAGCCTCGATTCAAGGCTTATATGCGCGTGGGATGTTTGGAGAAGGTTAGGTGAGAAACTCGACCTTAGACTTCTTGGATAGGGGTTTTTGGGTTGGTATTCGATGGAAAGGTGAAGTGAACCACACGAGGGGTGATGAACCTCATGATAAATCACAAACTTAGAGCTAGGAGGGCTGGTCTCAACTAGATTCTAAGCGCACAAGATTCTTGAGAGAAAACTTGTTGGAAGAAAAGTTCTACTTTATTAATTTCAAAAAGGTTGTCGAACTACAATTCTGGAAGTAGCCTTATGAATATGCTCGACAGCTTGACCTACTAGGGTCGACTCAAATAAGAAAAGGAAAATTTACAAAAGTGCACAAAAGGAAAAGATACAAAAGTGTATAATCGAAAAAGGACCTATTCCTAAAATGTCTTTGACTCAATAAATGTAAATATTCTAGATCCTACCCTGCAAAACAGAAAGAGGCAAATATTCTTATTGAAAACTTACCTTACTTACCTCACAGCCAAGAAATGGAAGGTGGCCGTCCTTGTGGCATGCACGCGCCTTGCTCCTAGTCTTCGACTTGGAGTAGCGTTAGGAATCTTTGGGCCCTGACCTCTCTTGCCACTAAAGCCCAAGTCTCTGATGTTCCTTGTGTTGTTGAGAAGCCTTTGGACTCTACTTTGCACTTCTGGCCCATTGTCTTCAGTTGATCTTCCTCTAGGAGCTTGTCGACCCATAAGCTGAACTTGTGGAAGAGTGCTCTTGATCTGCTTCTTGTCATTCCTCCTGGTGGCACTACTGGTGTGGAGACTTCCTCTAGATGCATGTCCTGAAGCTGGTACCTTATCTGGTCCGAGTTTCCTTGTGTAGAAGTAGCAATGCTCGTGCACTCGGCTGGATCGGCTGTACCGGCTGGACTGTGCGAGGTACTGGCCGGAATGTCTTCAGGACCGGCCAAGTTGATCCCGGAGTTGGTGGCATCACCAAGGGGACCGGCGGTGTCATCCACGTCGCCACCAAGTGTGCCCGAAGCTTGGGTCTCTCCGCAGGCAATGCTGGTCGGTCTGGTCCTATTGGTCGAAGGTCCGGTGGTACCGCTTGGGCCGGCAGACGTGCCAGATGGCCCGGCTGTCTCGGGCAAGCTTCCTGGTCGGCCAGTCTGGTCTCCTGGCTGGATGTACGACCTGATGTCCTCATCACAATGGGTCTCCTACCATTGACACATCAGAGAAATCTGAGAGAGCTTTCTGAAATGGTATTGTCGGCCATGGAGTTCATCGCGGGCAAAATTTATATTATTTGAAAAATACAGGGTTTTGCGATAGATACATAAAACATCCAGTGAATAAAAGAAGGGATGTAACACGAGGACTTTCCAGGAGGTCACCCATCTTAGTACTTCCCTCGCCCAGGCCCGTTTAACTACGGAGTTCTGATGGGGCCTTGTGCATTATTTCTGGTATGATAACGCCCGGTAGTACATTTAATGCAATCATACATACGCTATTTATCCACATTTTGCAATGATTATTCATGAACTCTACTCGATAAAGTTGAATCCACATGATATGTGGGCCTAACCTAGATGGTTGAAATTTTTTGCATCGGCGATGAGATGAGTTTGAGATGGCCGATTATACTTTTTTAGGTTATGATTCCTTCCGCCTTAGAAAAACATCCGAAAGAGCATTAAAACATCAAAATTTGGGGTCGAAATCAGCCCTAATGGCTCTTCGTATCACTGGCACATTAGAGACCTTTGAGTGAGCTCTGTGAATGGTTTTGTCGACCGTGTAGTTTTTTGCTGTACACAAGTGATGGAAACAAAAATCGAGTAAAAGAAGTGGTGCAACACAAGGACTTCCCAGGAGGTAACCCATCCCAGTACTTCCCTCGTCTAAGCACGTTTAATTACAGAGTTTTGATGTGCTCCAGTATATTAGTGTTGGTATGATCGCACCCGGTAGTATGTGATACAAGCTTGGGATTGTGGCTGTGATTCTGTCGGACTAGGTGCAAGGAGCTTGGGCGAGAAACTGGGCCTTTGGCTTCTTAGGGTAGTTTAGGCATGTGTTTGGGGTTGTGGGGTGAAGTGAACCACACGAGATGTGAGAGGACTCGTAATAAACCGCAACTCTAACTCTAGGAGTATGGATCTCAACTAGGTTTAGAGCTTACAAGAGAGCTCTGTGTGCAAAGACTCTTTGGAAGAAAATTCGTGTATTGACGGCCGTGTAGTTCATCGTGAGGCAAAGTGATGCAAGCCTTGATTCAAGGATGTATGCGTGTGGGCTGTTTGTAGAAGATTAGGTGAGAAACTCAACCTTAGGCTTCTGGATAGGGGTTTTCTGGTTGGTAAACGGTGGAAGGGTGAAGTGAACCACACGAGGGGTGATGAACCTCGTGATAAATCAAAAACTTAGAGCTAGGAGGGCTGGTCTCAACTAGATTCTAAGCGCACAAGATTCTGGAGAGAAAACTTGTTGGGGGAAAAAGTTCTATCTTTATTAATATCAAAAAGGTTGTCGAACTACAACGCTGGAAGGAGCCTTATTAATATGCTCGACAGCTTGACCTTCTAGGGTTGACACAAATAAAGAAAAAGGAAAGTTTACAAAAGTGCACAAAGGAAAAGATACAAAAGTGCATAACCGAAAAAGGACCTATTCCTAAAATGTTCTTGACTCAAAAATGTAAAGCAACTAGATCCTACCCTGCAAAACAGAAAGAGGCATATATTCGAATGTAAACTTACCTTAACTCACCTCACGGCCAAGAAATGGAAGGTGGCCGTCCTTGTGGCATGCACGCGCCTTGCTCCTAGTCTTCGATTTGGAGTAGGGTTAAATATCTATGGGCCCTGACCTCTCTTGCCACTAAAGCCCAAGTCTCTGATGTTCCTTGTGTTGTTGAGAAGCCTTTGGACTCTACTTTGCACTTCTGGCCCATTGTCTTCAGTTGATCTTCCTCTAGGAGCTTGTCGACCCATAAGCTGAACTTGTGGAAGAGTGCTCTTGATCTGCTTCTTGTCATTCCTCCTGGTGGCACTACTGGTGTGGAGACTTCCTCTAGATGCATGTCCTGAAGCTGGTACCTTATCTGGTCCGAGTTTCCTTGTGTAGAAGTAGCAATGCTCGTGCACTCGGCTGGATCGGCTGTACCGGCTGGACTGTGCGAGGTACTGGCCGGAATGTCTTCAGGACCGGCCAAGTTGATCCCGGAGTTGGTGGCATCACCAAGGGGACCGGCGGTGTCATCCACGTCGCCACCAAGTGTGCCCGAAGCTTGGGTCTCTCCGCCGGCAATGCTGGTCGGTCTGGTCCTATTGGTCGAAGGTCCGGTGGTACCGCTTGGGCCGGCAGACGTGCCAGATGGCCCGGCTGTCTCGGGCAAGCTTCCTGGTCGGCCAGTCTGGTCTCCTGGCTGGATGTACGACATGATGTCCTCATCATTCCCTCCCTCTTCAGTAGGTTTTGTCCTCAAAACTGGTTCATCTGCATGGAAAGGGGCTAAGTCAGTAACATTGAACGTATTGGACACATTAAACTCACCTGGGAGCTCGATCCGGTAGGCGTTGTTGTTGATCCTCTCGAGCACTCTGTATGGTCCATCTCCTCTTGGTGCTAGCTTGGAACTCCTTAGGTTTGGGAACCTCTCCTGCTGTAGGTGTAGCCACACCCTATCGCCTGGTTGAAAGATCACCTCCTTTCTTCCCTTGTTGGCATGAGTCACGTACTGTCCGGTCCTCTTCTCCAAGTTTTCTGCTACCTTCTGGTGTAATCTCCTTATGAACTCTGCCTTGGATGCTCCGTTGAGGTTGGTCATCTCAGCTGGTGGTAATGGTGTTTGCTCCAATGGGGTGAGAGGGTTGAAGCCGTATACACTTCAAATGGTGTCTTCTTGGTTGCTGAGTGCACGGCTCGGTTGTAAACGAACTCTATGAATGGCAGGCACTCCACCCAAGTCTTTACGTTCTTCCCTAGTGTAGTCCTGAGAAGGGTTGATAGTGTCCAGTTGACAACTTCAGTTTGTCCATCGGTTTGAGGATGGCAGGTGGTAGAGAAGAGTAGCTTCGTGCCTAGCTTTCTCCAAAGGGTCCTCCAGAAATGGCTGAGGAACTTGGTGTCCCTGTCTGATACGATGGTCCTTGGCACTCCATGAAGCCGTACTATCTCCCTGAAGAACAGCTCAGCTGTTTGTGTGGCGTCATTGACATTGGCACATGGAATGAAGTGTGCCATCTCGGAGAATCTGTCCACCACTACAAAGATTGCATCTTTGTGGTTGATCTTGGGCAGACCTAGAACAAAGTCCATTGAGATGTCCACCCATGGATGTGTAGGTATGGGCTGTGGGAGATACAACCCGTGAGGTTGCACTCGGGACTTTGCCTTCTTGCAAGTGATGCATCTTGCACAATGGGCTTCTACTGTCCTCTTGATGTGTGGCCAGTAGAAGTGCTCCTTGACCACTGCTAGAGTCTTGTCGACACCAAAGTGGCCCATGAGTCCTCCTCCATGAGCTTCTCGGATGATAAGCTCCCTTAATGATCCTTGTGGTATGCACAGCCTTCTTTCTCGGAACAAGAATCCCTCATTGATGTAGAACTTGCCATGACTCCCTGTGCCACACTCATTGTAGCTCTCAGCAAAGTCAGGATCATCCTTGTATAGGTCCATGATGTGCTCGAACCCTAGGACCTTTGCCTCCATGGTTGATATCAAGGCAAACCTCCTTGATAATGCATCGGCTACCACATTGTCTTTGCCCTTCTTGTACTTGATGATGTACGGGAAGGTCTCTATGAACTCCATCCACCATGTCTCCTCTTGAGATTGGTTTGTCCTCTGAGGTGTTTGAGAGTCTCATGATCAGTGTGGATCACAAACTCCTTGGACAGCAAGTAATGCTGCCAAGTCTCCAATGCTCGGACAAGGGCATAAAGCTCCTTGTCATAAGTGGGGTAGTTCAGTGAGGCACCACCTAGCTTCTCACTGATGTATGCCACTGGTCTCCCTCCTTGGGTTAGCACTGCTCCGATGCCTATTCCAGAGGCATCACACTTCACTTCAAACGTCTTGTTGAAGTCGGGAAGGACTAGCACTGGTGCATGTGTAAGGCTGTCCTTCAAGGCCTGGAATGCCTTCTCCTGAGCTTCTCCCCAGCTGAATCCCACGTTCTTCTTCACTACTGCCGTCAATGGTGAGGCAATACTGCTGAAGTTGGGAACGAATCTCCTATAGAAGCTGGCCAGTCCGTGGAAGCTCCTTACTTGGCTGATGTTTCCTGGTGTTGGCCATTCTTGTATGGCTCGAATCTTCTCCTCATCAACCTGTAGGCCCTGTGAACTCACAACAAAACCTAAAAAGACAAGCTTATCAGTACAAAGGTGCACTTCTTGAGATTGGCATAAAGCTCTTCTTGTCGAAGGGTTTTAAGGACCATCTCAAGATGTGTTAGGTGTTCCCGTAGGCACTTACTATAAACAAGTATGTCATCAAAATAAACTACTACGAACTTACTGATGTACGCCCTAAGAACTTGGTTCATAAGGCGCATGAAGGTGCTTGGGGCATTAGTCAAGCCAAATGGCATGACTGTCTACTCGTAGAGCCCTTGCTTTGTCTTGAAAGCATTCTTCCACTCATCACCTTCCTTCATTCTTACCTGGTGGTATCCACTTTTGAGGTCTATCTTGGAGAAGACCGTGGCTCCACTCAGCTCATCTAGCATATCATCCAGTCGTGGTATTGGATGTCTATACTTGACTGTGATGTTGTTGATTGCTCGGCAGTCCACGCACATGCGCCAAGTCCCATCCTTCTTGGGCACTAGTAGCACTGGTACAGCACATGGACTGAGGCTCTCTCGAACATATCCTTTCTCCAGGAGCTCCTTGACTTGCTTCTCAAGTTCCTTGGACTCCTCTTGACTCATCCGGTAGGCTGGCCGGTTGGGCAGGGCTGCTCCGGGCACTAGATCAATCTGATGTTCTATGCCACGTAAAGGAGGCAAGCCTGCTGGTATCTCCTCTGGAAATACATCCTGGAATTTGTTGAGGAGTGTTGCTAGTTCATGAGGTAGCTCTACCTGTCCCTGTTCTATACTCAACACTTCCTTGAAAACCATTAGTAACATTAAGTCCTTCGAGGCTAAAGCTCTCCGGACATGACTAGGTTGAATAAGAAAGTTAGACTTGACAAGTTTCTTTTCCTTACTCATTTGGAGTTGTAGCTCATGTACTTGGGCAGGTGTAAGAGGAGCTAGGCTGACCTTTCTATTGTCATGCACGAAGGTGTATAGATTGGTTCGGCCATCATGCCTGGTCTCTTTGTCAAACTGCCATGGTCTTCCTAGTAGAAGATGGCCAGCTTGTATGGGCACCACGTCGCACACGACCTCGTCTTGGTACTTGCCCACACTGAATGGCACAGTGACTTGCTCATGAATCTTGAGCTCCACTTTGTCATCAAGCCATCTCAGTCTATATGGTCGAGGATGCCGTGTCCTCTCTAGACCTAGCTTGTCAACCATATACGCACTAGCAACGTTAGTGCAAGAACCACCATCTATGATGAGGTTACATACCTTTCCTTTGATGGTGCAACGGCTGTGGAAGATGTTCTCCTTTTGGATGGTCTCTGAAGGATCCATCATTGCACTGAGGATACGTCTAGTGACCAGTACTTCCCCCACATCAGGGTACTCAATGTCACCATACTCTCCTTCTGGTTCATAGTCCTCTTCATCTTGGGACTCATATTCTCCTGCCTCCGTAATCAGCATGACTCGGTTGTTTGGGCACTTCCTTGAGATGTGTCCACGTCCCCTACACTTGAAACAAGTTATGTCACGTGATCTTTGAGGGTTAGAAGACTTACCAGGCTCTCTCTGGTCACGGGTGGGTTCAGGAGGCTTGCTCTTGAACCTTGACTCGATCTCTACGCTTTTGCCTTTGTCCACTGTCTTAGGCATGTTGCTTGGTGCCCAAGGTGTCTTAGGCTTGCTGCGGATGTCTTGGCTCTTACGTTTGATGTGCTGTTCAGCTTGCACAGATAGGTGGAACAAGTCCTTGAAGTCGTTGTAGATTTTCCTTTCCACCTTGCAGCTGATCCTTTCTTGGAGTCCATCCAAGAACTGTGCCATCAATGCTTCTTCATCATCATTGAGCTCCAATCTGTTCCTTAACCTTTCAAACTCTTCATAGTACTCCTCTACTGATCTGGTACCCTGCTTAAGAGTACGAAAACGTCGTTGCAAATCCCTATGAAAGTAAGGTGGAACATACCTTTGTCGCATGAGGTCTTTCATGTCGACCCATGAGTCTACGGGTCTCATTCTCTTCCTCCTTCTGTCAGATCCCTCACGATCCCACCAGATGAGGGCATTGTCCGTGAGTTGTGCTACTGCCATTGAGACTCTCCTAGGTCCTGGTTGGTTGTAGTGATCAAAGATATGATCCATTCGCTTCTCCCAATCTAGGTAAGCCTCGGGTCTACTTTTCCTGCAAAAGTTGGAGGAGTTAGTTTAACATCAGGATGAATTACCCGGTTATAGGTGTGTTCATCTCCATCCTCATGACGTCTAGGAGGCATTCTTGGTCTCTGGTGAATACCATATGGCTCAAAGCCATCATCTTCTGCCTCTGGTTGCTGTGGAGGTCCTCTCGGCCTATGGTGATAGTTATGAGGTTGCGTGTCCTCATCTCCATCTGGCTGGGGTTCCTCCTGTTCGTGCCGTGTCCTAAGGTACTCAGGACCCTCAGGACGGTCTTGCTCAGCTCTCACGTGCCTTATGGCCTGGAATCTTACTGGTCTCTCCACACGCTCCAACCTCTCGCCCATGGATGCAAGTTGTGTTTGGAGTGTGGTGAACATGGCCATCATGGCTTCAGCTGCGTCTCTATTCTCTTCTCCCATGTGTGCTACAAAGAAAGAAGACAATTAGGGTGCTCCTAAATTATTAGGAGAGTTTTCTTTTTATATGTGGTTTGAAAAAATGCAAAAGGAAAAATTCTAAAGAAAGGAAATTCAAAAAAAAGGAAACTTCCTAGACAACTTGTGCTAGCTGTCCAATTCGAATTCTTTTAGTATCTTTTCTATTTTCTTTTTCTTTTCTTTTTAATTAAACTTAAAAATAAAGGAAATGTGACTTAAACAAAAAGGAAAACGTGTATGCAATGCAAAAAGTGAATCTAAACCCTAGTGATACACGTAGGAGGCTAGATGCACTCGGTTTGGAGTTTGAGGTTATTTTTTTGATTTTTCTTGAATGCGACTTAAACAATTGCAAGAACACAAAACAAAACAAGCAAAAGGATAGAAACAACCTGGTTTAGGAGCTTTAAGCTCTGATACCAAAATGATACAAGCCTTGATTCAAGGATGTATGCGCGTGAGCTGTTTGGAGAAGTTTAGGTGAGAAACTCGACCTTAGACTTCTTGGATAGGGGTTTTTGGGTGTGTATTCGATGGAAAGGTGAAGTGAACCACACGAGGGGTGATGAACCTCATGATAAATCACAAACTTAGAGCTAGGAGGGCTGGTCTCAACTAGATTCTAAGCGCACAAGATTCTTGAGAGAAAACTTGTTGGGGAAAAAGTTCTATCTTTATTAATATCAAAAAGGTTGTCGAACTACAATGCTGGAAGGAGCCTTATTAATATGCTCGACAGCTTGACCTTCTAGGGTCGACTCAAACAAAGAAAAGGAAAGTTTACAAAAGTGCACAAAAGGAAAAGATACAAAAGTGTATAACCGAAAAAAGGACCTATTCCTAAAATGTTCTTGACTCAAAAATGTTAAGCATCTAGATCCTACCCTGCAAAACAGAAAGAGGCATATATTCGAATTGAAACTTACCTTAACTTACCTCACGGGCAAGAAATGGAAGGTGGCCGTCCTTGTGGCATGCACGCGCCTTGCTCCTAGTCTTCGACTTGGAGTAGGGTTAAAAATCTTTGGGCCCTGACCTCTCTTGCCACTAAAGCCCAAGTCTCTGATGTTCCTTGTGTTGTTGAGAAGCCTTTGGACTCTAATTTTTTCTTCTGGCCCATTGTCCTTAGCTGATCTTCCTCTAGGAGCTTGTCGACCCATAAGCTGAATATGTGGAAGAGTGCTCTTGATCTGCTTCTTGTCATTGCTCCTTGAGGTACCACTGGTGTAGATACTTCTTCTAGGTGCATGTCCTGGAGCTGGTAGCTCATTTGGTCCGAGTCCTCTTGTGTGGAAGTGGAAATGCGCGTGTACTCGGCTGGATCGGCTGTACCGGCTGGATTGTGCGCGGCACTAGCCGGAATGCCTTCAGGACCGGCCAAGTTGATCCCAGAGTCGGCGGCATCACCGGAGGGACCGGCGGTGTCATCCACGTTCCTACCAAGTGTGCCGGAAGCTTGGGCCTCTCCGCCGGGGATGCTGACCGGTCTGGTCCTATAGGTCGAGGGTCCGGCGGTACTGCCTGGTCCGGCAGTCGTGCCAGATGGTCCTGCTGTCTCGGGCAAGCTTCCTGGTCGGCCAGTCTGGTCTCCTGGCTGGATGTACGACATGATGTCCTCATCATTCCCTCCCTCTTCAGTAGGTTTTGTCCTCAAAACTGGTTCATCTGCATGGAAAGGGGCTAAGTCAGTAACATTGAACGTATTGGACACATTAAACTCACCTGGCAGCTCGATCCGGTAGGCGTTGATGTTGATCCTCTCGATCACTCTGAATGGTCCATCTCCTCTTGGTGCTAGCTTGGAACTCCTTAGGTTTGGGAACCTCTCCTGCCGTAGGTGTAGCCACACCCAATCGCCTGGTTGAAAGATCACCTCCTTTCTTCCTTTGTTGGCATGAGTCACGTACTGTCCGGTACTCTTCTCCAAGTTTTCTGCTACCTTCTGGTGTAATCTCCTTATGAAATCTGCCTTGGATGCTCCGTTGAGGTTGGTCATCTCAGCTGGTGGTAGTGGTGTTTGCTCCAATGGGGTGAGAGGGTTGAAGCAGTATACCACTTCAAATGGTGTCTTCTTGGTTGCTGAGTGCACGGCTCGGTTGTAAGCGAACTCTATGAATGGCAGGCACTCCATCCAAGTCTTTAGGTTCTTCCCTAGTGTAGTTCTGAGAAGAGTTGATAGTGTCCTATTGACAACTTCAGTTTGGCCATCGGTTTGAGGATGGCAGGTGGTAGAGAAGAGTAGCTTCGTGCCTAACTTTCTCCAAAGGGTCCTCCAGAAATGGCTGAGGCACTTGGTGTCCCTGTCTGATACGATTGTCCTTAGCACTCCACGAAGTCGTACTATCTCCCTGAAGAACAGCTCAGCTGTTTGTGTGGCATCATTGACATTGGCACATGGAATGAAGTGTGCCATCTTGGAGAATCTGTCCACCACTACAAAGATTGCATCTTTGTGGTTGATCTTGGGCAGACCTAGAACAAAGTCCATGGAGATGTCCACCCATGGATGTGTGGGTATGGGCAGTGGGAGATACAACCCGTGAGGTTGCACTCGGGACTTTGCCTTCTTGCAAGTGATGCATCTTGCACAATGAGCTTCTACTGTCCTCTTGATGTGTGGCCAGTAGAAGTGCTCCTTGACCACTGCTAGAGTCTTGTCGATACCAAAGTGGCCCATGAGTCCTCCTCCATGAGCTTCTTGGATGATAAGCTCCCATAATGATCCTTGTGGTATGCACAGCCTTCTTTCTTGGAACAAGAATTCCTCATGGATGTAGAACTTGCCATGACTCCCTGTGCCACACTCCTTGTATCTCTAGGCAAAGTCAGGATCATCCTTGTATAGGTCATTGATGTGCTCGAATCCTAGGACCTTTGCCTCCATGGTTGATATCAAGGCAAACCTCCTTGATAGTGCATCGGCTACCACATTGTCTTTGCCCTTCTTGTACTTGATGACGTACGGGAAGGTTTCTATGAACTCCATCCACCTGGCATGTCTCCTCTTGAGATTGGTTTGCCCTCTGAGGTGTTTGAGAGTCTCGTGATCAGTGTGGATCACAAACTCCTTGGACAGCAAGTAATGCTGCCAAGTCTCCAATGCTCGGACAAGGGCATAGAGCTCCTTGTCATAAGTGGGGTAGTTCAGTGAGGCACCACCTAGCTTCTCACTGAAGTATGCCACTGGTCTCCCTCCTTGGGTTAGCACTGCTCCTATGCCTATTCCAGAGGCATCACACTCCACTTCAAACGTCTTGTTGAAGTCGGGAAGGACTAACACTGGTGCGTGTGTAAGGCTGTCCTTCAAGGCCTTGAATGCCTTCTCCTGAGCTTCTCCCAGCTGAATCCCACGTTCTTCTTCACTACTGCCTGACATGGTGAGGCAATACTGCTGAAGTTGGGCACGAATCTCCTATAGAAGCTGGCCAGTCAGTGGAAGCTCCTTACTTGGCTGATGTTTCCTGGTGTTGGCCATTCTTGTATGGCTCGAATCTTCTCTTCATCAACCTGTAGGCCCTGTGAACTCAACAACAAAACCTAAAAAGACAAGTTTATCAGTAAAAAAGATGCACTTCTTGAGATTGGCATAAAGCTCTTCTTGTCGAAGGGTTTTAAGTACCATCTCAAGATGTGTGAGGTGTTCCCGTAGGCACTTACTATAAACCAATATATCATCAAAGTAAACCACTACAAACTTACTGATGTACGCCCTAAGAACTTGGTTCATAAGGCGCATGAAGGTGCTTGGGGCATTAGTCAAGCCAAATGGCATGACTGTCCACTCATAGAGTCCTTGCTTTGTCTTGAAAGCGGTTTTCCACTCATCACCTTCCTTCATTCTTACCTGGTGGTATCCACTTTGAGGTCTATCTTGGAGAAGATCGTGGCTCCACTCAGCTCATCTAGCATGTCATCCAGTCGTGGTATTGGATGCCTATACTTGACTGTGATGTTGTTGATGGCTCGGCAGTCCACACACATGCGCCAAGTTCCATCCTTCTTGGGCACTAGCAGCACTGGTACAGCACATGGACTGAGGCTCTCTCGAACATATCCTTTCTCCAGGAGCTCCTTGACTTGCTTCTCAAGCTCTTTGGACTCCTCTGGACTCATCCGGTAGGCTGGCCGGTTGGGCAGGGCTGCTCCGGCACTAGATCAATCTGATGTTCTATGCCGCGTAAAGGAGGCAAGCCTGCTGGTATCTCCTCTGGAAATACATCCTGGAATTTGTTGAGGAGTGTTGCTACTTCATGAGGTAGCTCTACCTGTCCCTGTTCTACACTCAACACTTCCTTGAAAACCATTAGTAACATTAAGTCCTTCGAGGCTAAAGCTCTCCGGACAAAGCTTGGTTGAATAAGAAAATTAGACTTGACAGTTTCTTTTCCTTACTCATTTGGAGTTGTAGCTCGTACCTGGGCAGGTGTAAGAGGAGCTTGACCTTTCTCTTGTCATGCACGAAGGTGTAGAGATTGAGCCATCATGCCTGGTCTCTTTGTCAAACTGCCATGGTCTTCCTAGTAGAAGATGGCCAGCTTGCATGGGCACCAAGTTTACACGATCCTGGTACTTGCCCACACTGAATGGCAAAGACTTGTTCATGGATCTTGAGCTCCACTTTGTCATCGAGCCATCTCAGTCTATATGGTCGAGGATGCCGTGTCTTCTCTAGACCTAGCTTATCAACCATATATGCACTAGCAACGTTAGTGCAAGAACCACCATCTATGATGAGGTTACATACCTTGCCCTTGATGGTGCAACGGCAAAGATGTTCTCCCTTTGGATGGTCTCTCAAGGATCCACCATTGCACTGAGGATACGTCTAGTGACCAGCACTTCCCCCACATCAGGGTACTCAATGTCACCATATTCTCCTTCTGGTTCATATTCCTCTTCATCTTGGGACTCATATTCTCCTGCCTCCGTAATCAGCATGACTGGGTTGTTTGGGCACTCCCTTGAGATGTGTCCACGTCCCCTGCACTTGAAACAAGTTATGTCACGTGATCTTTGAGGGTTAGAAGACTTACCAGGCTCTCTGGGGTCACCGGTGGGTTCAGGAGGCTTGCTCTTGAACCTTGACTCGATCTCTACGCTTTTGCCTTTGTCCACTGTCTTAGGCATGTTGCTTGGTGCCCAAGGTGTTTTAGGCTTGCTGCGGATGTCTTGGCTCTTACGTTTGATGTGCTGTTCAGCTTGCACAGATAGGTGGAACAAGTCCTTGAAGTCGTTGTAGATTTGCCTTTCCACCTTGCAGCTGATCCTTTCTTGGAGTCCATCCAAGAATTGCGCCATCAATGCTTCTTCATCATCATTGAGCTCCAATCTGTTCCTTAACCTCTCGAACTCTTCATAGTACTCCTCTACTGATCTGGTACCCTGCTTAAGAGTGAAAACGTCGTTGCAAATCCCTATGAAAGTAAGGTGGAACATACCTTTTGTCATGAGGTCTTTCATGTCGACCCATGAGTCTGGTCTCATTCTCTTCCTCCTTCTGTCAGATACCTCACGATCCCACCAGATGAGGGCATTGTCCGTGAGTTGTGCTACTGCCATTGAGACTCTCCTAGGTCCTGGTTGGTTGTAGTGATCAAAGATATGATCCATTCGCTTCTCCCAATCTAGGTAAGCCTCGGGTCTACTTTTCCTGCAAAAGTTGGAGGAGTTAGTTTAACATCAGGATGAATTACCCGGTTATAGGTGTGTTCATCTCCATCCTCATGACGTCTAGGAGGCATTCTTGGTCTCTGGTGAAGACCATATGGCTCAAAGCCATCATCTTCTGCCTCTGGTTGCCGTGGAGGTCCTCTCGGCCTATGGTGATAGTTATGAGGTTGTGTGTCCTCATCTCCATCTGGCTGGGGTTCCTCCTGTTCGTGCCGTGTCCTAAGGTACTCAGGACCCTCAGGACGATCTGGCTCAGCTCTCACGTGCCTTATGGCCTGGAATCTTACTGGTCTCTCCACGCGCTCCAACCTCTCGCCTATGGATGCGAGTTGTGTTTGGAGTGTGGTGAACATGGCCATCATGGCTTCGGCTGCTTCTCTATTCTCTTCTCTCATGGTGTGCTACAAAGAAAGAAGACAAGTTAGGATGCTCCTAAATTGTTAGGAGGGTTTTCTTTTTATAAGGGGTTCGAAAAAATGCAAAAAGGAAAAATCCTAAGGAAAGGAAATTCGAATAAAAGGAAAAGGAAACTTCCTAGACAACTTGTGCTAGCTGTCCAATTCGAAATATCTTGGGTATTTTCCTATTCTCTTTTCTTTCCTTTCTCTTTTCTTTTCTTTTTCTTTTTAATTTAACTTAAAATTAATGGAAATATGAATTAAACAAAAGGAAAACGTGAATGCAATGCAAAAGTGAACCTAAACCCTAGTGATACACGTAGGAGGCTAGATGCACTCGGTTTGGAGTTTGATGTTGTTTTTTTGAATTTTCTTGAATGCGACTTAAACTAATGCAAGAACTAAAAACAAGACAAGCAAAAGGATAGAAACAACCTGGTTTAGGAGCTTTAAGCTCTGATACCAAAATGATACAAGCCTTGATTCAAGGATGTATGCGCGTGGGCTGTTTGTAGAAGATTAGGTGAGAAACTCAACCTTAGGCTTCTGGATGGGGGTTTTCTGGTTGGTAAAAGATGGAAGGGTGAAGTGAACCACACGAGGGCTGATGAACCTCGTGATAAATCACAAACTTAGAGCTAGGAGGGCTGGTCTCAACTAGGTTCTAACCGCACAAGCTTCTTTGAGAAAATAACTTGTAAAGAAAATTCGATCTTTATTAATTAGCAAAAAGGTTGTCGAACTACAATGCTGGAAAGAGCCTTATTAATATGCTCGACAGCTTGACCTTCTAGGGTCGACACAAATAAATAAAAGGGAAAGTTTACAAAAGTGCACAAAAGGAAAAGATACAAA